>VYZM01005816.1:145482-156110 GCA_013398915.1 Dromas ardeola
GGGCTCCCTGAGCCCCCATGCACTTGTCAGCTACGGGTATGGCTCCCAAAACACAGCGTGCAGAGACCTCCCTGGCGTGGCTTGCCCACAAAGTCGGCCTTGGTGTGTCGAGGGTCCGCTCCCAGCGACTGCAGGAATGTGTGTCACTGGAGAAACGCTGCACAACAAGCATCCAGCAAATCCAGCCGTTCTGCAAGGCCTCGTCTCCTTCAGCTGGTGTGCCGTGCAAGCGAGCCCTGCCTGGGAAGCAAATCCGTCACCTGACGAAGGTGCCCTGTTGCACCACACCTGCCCACAGCGGCTGCCTGTTTCCCCTGGGTGTTGTATCTACCGTCATGCGGGGCACCAGTCGCCTCTGCCAGTCCAACAAATTGTCCTCAAACCGTCAAAATTACTGCAAACAAGTCGTTAGTGCAGCTGTGGTGGTAGTTGTATACGCTGCAAATAGACCCAGGACCTCCAGATCGACAGCAGGCTGGGCACAGCAGGTTGGGTCAAACACAGCGCCTCAGTCGCGCCTAATATTTCCAGGCTAGAAAAGAGGATGTGTGGGGGTGATGTAAGGTAGTTGTAGACAGCAGTCAGCAGTGATCTAACACCTTCCATAAAGCACTGTATTATTTCTTCGGGAGAAGAGTATCCAAGAAAAACAAAACCCCAAAATAACGAAAACATGTAATGTTCATATCTAGCTCATCTTATACCACATCGGGTTCTGCAGCAGACCCTTATAGCTATATATAAGCTTTTCACAGACCTCTTTCAGAGCCTCTCCCTCTAATTGACAGCTCAGCTTTTTAATTGCCTTCCCCAAGCCCCTCTTTATATCATTCAAATGACTGTAACTTGTAATTCACAGTTCTGGCAAAACAAGGCTTACAGCCTGATGGAGATGAATAAAAATCTGGAAGACTAATGCACTTCTTCGCTGTCGTTCAGCTGCGTGCCAAATGCTCTTATCTGAGGGATCAATGTAGCATTTCCAACCCTCTCATATCCAAGTAGTTTCGGCTCCCAATCCACATTTCCCCGTGCCTTTTCCCAACAGCTTTGTCTGGGTGTGCTGCACCATTAGTGCTAGCAATGGAAGAGAAGAAGCAGCCAGAAGTGGGCAAAGGCCAAACAGCACAACCAATGTGACCGGTGTGTTGTCAAGAGACGTGAGAGTTGGCTTGTGGGCTCTGGCACTTGCTCTTTTGAAGGAGAATTGGATCCAGCTGTCCAGCTGTCTTCAAGAGAGCTGCTAAAGCAGGTTCAGTAGCTGAGAACTTTGTTTTACCCACGAAAGAAGGTGGCCGTAGCTGCCAGCTGTGGCGTACTCAGGCCTGCTAGGACATCAGAGCAATGCCAATCTCATCCCTGCCAGGCAGGGATGTTGCAGTTATCCTCTGAAGGAGCTGCCCACCTCACCAGGAACAAAAGAGCTTTGTTCAGCTCCATCCAGCGTAATCTGTGAGGTAAAAGGGAAACTTGCAAATAAAAAATGGAGTGTCTCCAGACTGGGACAACTCAATTTACCAATCCATAACTCTATACCCATTCCACTAGATAGGATGTATAGATACAATGGTGGCGATGTCTTTTCTTTCCCATTTTTTCCTATAGATGATAAAAGCCTTTCTGAGTTTCTGTAGTGCATTTCATTAGTCTTAGTAGACACTCAGGAATTGAGCGCCTCTTAGACAGAGCTACATGGAAGTTTGATTAGTTTTACTGCCTGAATAAAGCTTCTTGGTGGAGATCTTGACTAGATAATTAAAATTGCGTGTACTCAGAGAGAAAACATTTTGATGTAGTTAAGCAAATACTACTTTTTGGCACTGTAATTAACAGACACTATTAAAATATAAGGAACGAGTACGTTGCTACTTTGAAAACTGAGTGAACCATGCAGTTCAGGGTGGCCGTTCTTCCTCACCATATGAGCTTCATACTAATGTGTTCTTGTCGCCAAGACCTGCAAGATATACGTTAGGGCCATGAGCACACTAATAGGATTTACTGTCCCTGAGCAGCCCCCCCCACACTTGATTTCAGCCCCTTGCACCAGCAATGCTGCAGCAGTGCTGGTCTCCAGCTCCATCACAGCCCCTGTCCCAGATGCGCAGGCTGGTGTCCTGTCTGGGATAAAATGGATCTTCTGGGGGATGGGAAGGGGTGAAGGGAAGGAAAAGAGGCTGGGTAGGGCTAGCGAGGTCAGTGGGTGCCTTTAGTGCCCTGACAACGTAAACACTTCGTATCTTAAAGAGCTATGGGGAGGAAAGATCTTTCATAATTCAAAGATGTGGGACAATAAGAATAAGAACTCTTCGGGTGTCCCATTACTGAACAGAGTTGAGCTGTGCTTGTTTCTGGGGTGATCTGTTGGCTTCAACAAAACAAAATGAAACCAGCAGGTGATGTTGCTGTATTTTGGGAAGTCCGTGGGATTGACTCAGGACCTCACCTACACCTCCAGAGTCAGAGGCGACTCACCCCTGGGACAGCTGGTCACTTGTTCTTTTGCAGTCAGTGATTTTGTCTATATCCACCAGTCGATACAGCTGCAAGAAAACCAGCATGTAAAAGAAATCTAATGAACCTGAGTCATGTTCTTGCTGGCAGTCCCTCCAAGAAGGATGGTGGAGATTTAGGTGCAGTGCTTTAGGACGCTACCTGTTGTCAGTCCCACCCTGCTAGTGGATGTTAGAAGGCAAGGCAGGAGAAGCAAATAAAACATGTGTCAGCTCCTCAGTCTCGCTGTTCACAGCCACGAGCATCTGAAGCCAAGACCTGTGGGGTGGAGGAGGTGTGGATGCCTCCTGCTACTCCCAGCAGAGGAGTGGGACAGCTGGCAAGGTGGTATCATCTTAAACCACTGCTGCTGACTTAACAATAGACCACCTGTCAAGAACAGTGGTCATGCAATCGTGCAACTTGTAATCACAGAAAGGTACAAGGACAGTTATTTAAGCCTTTAACTTGATCTAAACCACTCGTGAGTCTCACATCTTGCTTGCCCATCTCAAAACGGGACACCTAAGCATCTCTGACAACTGTAACTGTGTAGTGCTATTGGCATGGCAGAGTGAGGAAAGCTTTTCCCTACAAAATTTGCCACTATTCACATGCCTCTAACTCCCAGCAGGTGTTAACTTTCTTGCCTTGCTTTCTCAGGTCTGTTAGAGGCAGCGTGACTGGCGCAGGCTCAGACACATGCATGGCCAGGGTCCCTGCCCGCTTCATCTGCGGCTGTCGCCACCATACGTACAGCTCTCCAGCAACCGCCTGAGCAGCATCTCGTCAGGTGTTGCTCTCTGCCAAAAAGGGATGAGTAACGCATAAAGAAAACTAAGGCAAAGTCCCCTACAAACGATGCCTTTGACATTAATTTTCCTTTAAGATACACGTATCATCTCGGTGAGACTATTAATGCACATTTGCAGTTCTCTCCGTCACTGAAGTATAAATTTAACTTCACAGGAAAAGAGTTATGTTCTTACCTCATGGTAACTAAGGCTTAGTAATGAATGTGACGTAAATCCTGGTAAAGACTCCAGCTTCATCAAAGGCTGCCATCAAATACCATGGGTGCGAAGAGGTAGCATGCACTCAAGGAGAGATGAGATAGGTCCACCAAAGAGAAGCCCATGGAAAGTTGCTGTGTACAAAGATCCACACCCAGGTCAGGAAACCCCTATCTGAATGGTTGAAAGCTGGGAAAGTGTTGGGGGAAGCATCACATTTTTTCCTGTTCTTATGCTTTTCTTAAGACATCTGTTTACTGATGACTGTTGGAGATGCTATACTGAAAAAGACGGCTTTTGATCCGGCCCAGAATAGACCTTATATTTACACCAGCAATTTAGTGCTCAGTGAACCATATCACTATGAATTTGGCACCTGAATACTCTCAGGGTACAGTATGGTCCTTCATTTTCGAAGTAGTAGGTTACGGGTGTCTCCATGCAGTCCTGTTGCTACTTTGCCCCTTTCACATCAAGGTCCAGGTTCTCCAGTGACCTGCAATGGAGGCAGCTTACCTTGTGCCAGACTCCAGTCTGGGGTGAAACCCCCATGGGTGGGTTTTTTTGGCAGAAAACTCCAGCCACAGGCTAGGATGGTACAAACAAGGGATCCCTGTCCTGGCTACATGGCCCTCTGATGTCCTTTCCCAGTCCTTCAACAGTGTCTCAATGGACCTGGCAGTCATTAATACCTTTCCGGAGCAGCACACCATATCCCGCTACCCATAGGCCCCACAGTCAATGGCATTTTGCCAAAACAGGGCTGTCAGGAGGTGTGTGGACTGGTACAGGGCTCAGGGAAATGAGCACCCTCCCAAATACATCTGTGCCAGGACCAGTCCCAGAGAGCTGCCCTTGCTGCTAGGAGAAGCCACTTCTGGGGACAACACAAAGACCTGGTGAAGGAGCTGGTGTGAGGCTGGCTTTGGAAGAACCAGTGAACAGCCCAAGGTTTGTGATTTATAAATGCCTCATTATCTGCAGACCAGGAGCAGAAGCATTGAGGGAGCAGCTGGCTGGTCTGCTAGTGTGTCCAGATTCTGGGGGATGTTGTTAGTGAAGGAGGAACCGTAAAACCTCTGTTTATTCATAGGCCCTCTGTGTTTAGTCTGAGCCAAGTTGCTGTCTCAGCATCTTTGTCCACACTTTGACTGGGAGGAGAATTAGGGGAAGCTCCTTCTGGGACAGAGCATCACTTTTCTCCTCCGCTATTCTCACAAGAAACCCCAGAGTAAGTACACACTCGTTGCTCATCTTCTGCTGTTTCCCACTGTCAGGCAGCTCCATACGAGAAGGTAAGCTGGGGTTGTGGGTGACAGCAAGGTGGGCATGCGGTAGGGGCTTCATGAACAAGGGCCTGCTGCCATGGTAACCAAGCAAGAAGAGCTTGGTTGGGTGATGGTAGCTGAGGTCAGTCAAAAGTCCAATCACCAGACAAGACCATAGTGGTGGGACAGGTCCCAGGTCACATCAGGGTCCAGACTGGTGAGTTATATGTCCGGGCACAGGCATAGCTGCCATGTAGCTCAGGCAGACACTAAGGGCAAGAGCCCTGCTTAAAAGCAGTTCCCAAGATAAGGGGAGCGAGTTCCCGCCGAGGCTCTTCACAGCTTGTTCTCAAACAGCTCTTTGATTCAAGGCCAGCCAGCTGCACTGTCAAAGCTGGCCCCGGGCCCAGGCAGCCCAAGCCCCAGGAGGAGGGGGGTGTGCTCAGGGCTCGGGCACCCACCTGGACCCTTTCTCTTGATGTCTGAGCTCCCAGCTGCTGCAGAACCAGAAAGGTCACAGGGTCTTACACCAGGGCCTGGACGGCTTTCCCAAATTTAAGGCAGATGGTGATCAGGAGCCAGAATACCATCCTACCCAGAGCTTTGATCCAAGCAAAGCTCCTGAGATACTGTTTGCATAGCGCTGGGTCCACCAGCCGCCTGGGCTTTGGCCTTAGGATGCCGGTGCTCAGAAGGCTGGGCTGGGCTCTGCCGTGGCATGAACAGCAAAACCTGACGGGCTCGCTGGTTTTCCTGGTGGTAGCAGCTCCAGGCAGTCTCCTCCATGTCCCAGAGCCTTTGGCACAGGCAGCCCAGCAATGCACCGGTTGAAGCCCAGCCCCAGAGCCAAAAAGGACCAGGAAATCCCTAACGCAGACTATGCTGCGCCTGAAGGAGACAGCAAAGGGATGTAGTTTGCGGGAAAGGTCCCTGAGGACCTGGGAGTGACTGTCCGCAGGACGGCTCTCTTAATTTAGATTTCAAAATGGATAATTTAATTGGCATAATTGGGGGTTTTCTTTCTTCTCTTCATTATGGATGCACAGAATACGGTAGTAGAGACAGTGAGAGGGAAGAACATCTGGGAGGGATATAACTGCAGAAGTGGTCTGCAACCAGGTAAATAATGTCATCTTATTTGGGAAACTGCAGGGGTAATAAAGATCTCCCTTTTAAACGTGCTAGTCACAGGGTATGGGGTACCACATTCCTCACCTTCTGGAGCAGGAGAGGATTACTTCTGTGTCATGGCAAAAAGGAGGGAAGAGTCAATGCTCCTGGGTGATATCCTTGGTGGTGCAAGTCCATGTGTTGTGACTGGGGGCGTGGTGCAGGTAGCCCTGTGTCAACTGTATGATCATGTGGCTTCCCAGGTGTCCCTCCTGGCCAGTAAAGCAGGCCCATCAGCCGTGGCAGTGTCAGGCTGCACCAACACCACCGGGGGAACCCTGTCTTGGTGCACCTTCTAGGCAAAAGGAGTCCTCGAAGCCCTCATGCAAGCTGTGGAGACTGCAGTGAAGTCAAGAGTGACACAGTGGGTGAGGGACAGCCTGTCTTTGGAGCCCTGGGACTCAGAGTTAAGCACCCAAATCCCCCTGTACTCCATACTACAAGAGCCATGGGCCCAGCTGAAGGTTGCCGCTCTCCATCTATGAGGAGGTGGTCATTGGGCCCATGGGGACAACTGTCATGAGTCACAGTGCATATTTCAGCCTTTAATCTCTGGCATGAGGAAGATCCACCTGCTACAAACCATGTGGCCTCGCCTTGAAGACTGTGGATGAGTTTGGGGCAATCATCTGTGGCCAGACCTCACCAGCATCACTTGCAGCAGGGTGATGGTGCTGCACATTTTGATGTGGTCGCAGTGTGTACATGAGATGGACAATGCAGAGCTGGGTGTGCCAGCGGGGCTTGGTGGTGGTGAAGTTCAGCAGTGGATGGGCAGCTCTTCTGTCACAGCCTACTCTACTGCCGGCTGGCAGGACCTGTGTCCATGGCCTGTCCTCCCCAGAGGTATTGAAGCTCCTGCAGACCAGCCTGTATACCCAGCTCAGGACTACAGTTGGACTATGAAACACGGGAGAGACGTGGTTTGCTCTGGTTGGTCTCCCAAAGGCAATCCAGACAGGACAACCTCATTTTAATGAACGCTTAAAATGTCTCTGGAGCACTGGTAGTCTGCTGGGTCAGGCCTCAGCTCACAAACTCTCTTGTGCTGACAGCCCCAGGCAATGAGAGTTTTGATGCACATTAGACAATTCTTTGCATTTCAGCAGCACAAGGGAAGAAGATGGCTTTTCTTTTGTAGCCTCTAGTTTGGTGGCACTGGAGGATCACTTCTGAAGTAAACAAACTGCAGGTTTGGAGCTCTGTGGTTGGAGTGACCTTCTTCGCCTCTAAATCATGATGCAAAGCCATGCTGAAAGCCCCATGTACTGCCAGATTCCTAAACACCATGGTGCTGTGACACTGTTGTTTTGAACAGGTGCTGAGTGATATACATTAACTGACACAGGTTAATGTCTATGGATGGATGGGGAAATGGTGGTTTGATCCACCAAGCCAGATGTATTTAGCTAGCACAGATGTGAATAGCAAGCACGTTACCCTCTGTACTGGGTTTGCATGGCAAGGTATTGTAGCAGGAGGGCTACAGGGACGGCTTCTGTGAGAAGCTACTAGAAGCTTCCCCCATGTCCAATACAGCCAATGCCAGCCAAGACGGACCTGCCGCTGGCCAAGGCCAAGCCCATCAGTGACGGTGGTGGCGCCTCTGGGATAATATAGTTAAGACAGGGAAAAAGAAAACAGCACAGTTGCAGCCAAAGAGGGGAGTGAGAATATGTGAGAGCAACAACTCTGCAGACACCAAGGTCAGTGAAGAAGAAGGGGGAGGAGGTGCTCCAGGCACCGGAGCAGAGATTCCCCTGCAGCCCGTGGTGAAGACCATGGTGAGGCAAGCTGTCCTCCTGCAGCCCATGGAGGTTAATGGTGGAGCAGATATCCACCTGCAGCCCATGGAGGACCCCACGCCAGAGCAGGTAGATGCCTGAAGGAGGCTGTCACCCCATGGGAAGTCCACGCTGGAGCAGGATTCTGGCAGGACTTGTGACGCTGTGGAGGACCCGCGCTGGTGCCATCTGTTCCTGAATGACTGCACCCCATGGAAAGGACCCATGCTGGAGCAATTCGTGAAGAACTGTGGCCCATGGCATGGACTCCACGCTGGAGCAGGGGAAGAGTGTGAGGAGTCCTCCCCCTAAGGAGGAAGGCGTGGCAGAGACATGTGATGAACTGACCACAACCCCCATTCCCTGTCCCCCTGCACTGCTGCAGGTAGAGAAGTCAGGAGTGAAGTTGAGCCTGGGAAGAATGAGGGAGGAGTGGGGGGGAGGTGTTTTAGGATTTGGTTTATTTCTCTTTATCCTACTCTGATT
Source organism: Dromas ardeola (assembly GCA_013398915.1). Lineage (NCBI taxonomy): Eukaryota > Metazoa > Chordata > Aves > Charadriiformes > Dromadidae > Dromas > Dromas ardeola. The sequence goes on from VYZM01005816.1 coordinate 153,697, forward strand.
TGATTTGCAATAAATTAAATTCATTTCCCCAAGTTGAGTCTGTTTTGTCCGTGACGGTAACTGGTGAGTGATCTCCCTGTCCTTATCTCGACCCACGAGCCTTTCGTTGTATTTTTCTCCCTTTGTCCATTGAGAAGGGCAGTGATAGCGTAGCTTGGTGGGCACCAGGCGTCCAGTCAGGGTCAACTCAGCACACCATCACAAAGCAAGATGACCCGTTTCAGATTTAGGCACATGTTAGCAATGCACTTTTTTTCCTAAACACAGTTGGTGAGAACTGCAAGACTTACACCTGCACTGCAGAAAAAAGGCATTTTTTTAGCAGAAGTATCTCAAAGCGGAATTGCAGTGACACCGAAGTATCTTTAGTGCTCACATTGTTAAACGTTATCGGGAGCCTTCACTTGGCTTTGATCTGATTTCACTCACATGGATTAAGAACTTTTTGTATAATCAAAGACAATTGAATGCAAATAATTACAACAGACAAGGCAAAGATTTACTGAGGTGGATCTGGGAGGTTTTTGGTTCCCCCTCCCTCCCCTTGGTCCCAGCAATGCAACATGTGCATGTTGTGCAACCAGCGCCTCCCTGCACCCACCCTGAGCTGGCTGTCTCCATCCCTGGTTAATGCAGCTCCGATTACACCATCCTTAGAAAGGCGGATTTTCTTTCGTGTTCTCATATCCAAGTATTAACCTGCCTTGACATCGCTTCATTTGCCAGAGCTGATAGCACAGCCTGACATTGCTTCCCTGCAGAGATTACGCAGCAGTAGAGGCAGATTCCAATAACTTCTATTCTGCAAAACAAGTTTTAGTTTCCACTCCGGTATAAGTTTATTTATTTATTTATTATACCTATATCTCTCTGTATAATAGCTTGTCTTGCTGCAGAGATAAGAAAGTCACAGATGCAGTGGTATGTGAATCTGGAACAAGAGACGCTTCCCTTTGTGTGCCTTGATGGAAGAAAATTCAAGGGTAGTTATGCTTCTGGTACCAACACAGACCCACTACAGCTGGCTACCGCCACCATCTCCTGCTCATTTGATGAGATCTTCTGCGTACTTAAAGCCTGCAAATAATTATACATTTGGTACCAGGCTGTTATGAACAATAGATAATATTCTTCTTGTTTCTGTAACTTCAATTTGTAAGAAGTTACCAAAGCGTCGAATCCCTGCACTTACACATTGAAGCCAGTTTCACATGATTATTGGCAGAAATGACAATTTTATTTTAAAACCTCCTGTGATCTGATCTCAGGATCTATTTGGATCTTCAGTCCCCATGGCAATAGCTTCTCAAATCCTGAAAATAACAATGTGCGCAGCTATTTTGACTGAATAAACCAGACGCCACACATGCGTAAGGCTAAGCATATGGGTGTGTGCTTGCAGGGAGAGGGTTTTGTTTCAGTCATGAAAGTAAATAGGTATTTTCTGAGCACACATAGAGGTCTGCTCTACTTGGTCAGATGTGTCAAGTGAGGGAGTGCTATTTTTACATCATCCCTTTTTAAAGCAGGCCTGCATTCATCCTTTTGAGTGGCTCTCTAACGATACCTAATGTGGTTCACGCACACCGGGAATCCATTAGGCATCGGGCTTCCCAGCAAAATACCGATGAAATGGTGCCATGGAAGAAGAGAGGCAGGAAAATGGATCCTAACCTCATTTTGTGTATTCATGTGTTCCCTCTTGGGACTGGAGCTGTTCATCAAAATGGGAAACCTTGTGAGTTGTTTTGATTAAGAATAGGAATTTGTTTTCATCTCTGATGCTGCCTTAAGTGTTTGAAGATAATGTACAGTGAAGGAGGAACCAACTATAAAGCAAAGAAGGCAGAGAGCTTCTTTGCTTACAGCTCTCTGCCTTTCTGATGGACCTTGATTTGGTCCTGTGAGGGTGCTCCAGCAGGGCTGATCCTGGATGGACTTCTTCCTACAGGTCACTGGATATCACATGGACCTTGTCTTCTGGTCTCCAGGCTCTGCATCACTCCTGGAGCCTGCCCCCTGTATGATCCCAATGCAGGAGTGGCAGGGGGTGGTGGGCACTGCATCCTATGGGAAAATGGGCACCGTTTCCCCTTGGTGCTCGCCTGCTGGATGGTGCTCAGCTGCCCGCAGCCTCCCCCAGGCTGTTGTGTGGAGGATGTTGAGACAGCGGGACCTGCACAAAGATTTATTCATGGGGTCTGTAGCTGGTGGCATGCGTTGACTGCAGAGGTAATAGCTGCTTTTGGGGAAAGATAAAGAAATAAAAGGAGAGAAACAGAAAGGAAAGGAAAACGTGACACCATGGCCGTGGGAGGAGAAGGAACAGGAGGTCCCCAGAGGAGTGTCCTTCCCCGGGCATACTCTCTGGTGGTGTGGGTGCCCTCCCTGCAGACAAACTTCCCTTTGTAACT
>VYZM01005816.1:156129-168446 GCA_013398915.1 Dromas ardeola
AACTGTATGTATTTTTCTTTTTTTTTTTTTTTTTTTTTGACCCTCTCAAAATCCCTGTTGGTTGTTCCTGTTTACAAAGATGTTAGTGCTGATGGGAGCACATGCTGGTGGGGCACACTGGTTGCTTGTGAAGCTTTGTGCATGCATTTTGTCAGGTCCCCTAATGTAAGCTGAGAGCGACAACCTTAGAATAGGAAGAGAGGTGGGAAGGGAAGGTAATTCTCATGCTGGTGGCCATCGCTTCTCACGGGAGCCCGTCATAACAGGGTTTGCAGGTGCAGGGTTGTGAGAATAAGACAAGAACAACATGGGTTGACAAGGGAAAACCACCACCGAGGGACTGGAGAGGACCCAGCAAGCATGAGGGGGAGACACGGAGCGGTGAGGAGGCTGCAGAGCTGCAGACAGGAGCCCTTAACATCGCACAGGTTGAGACACTTCAGGCTCTGCATGACACAGGGCAAAGCCGGGGCAAGGCTGAGAAGCACACGCAGAGCCAGGAGCTGGGAAACGCTCCCAGTCGGAGCTGTAAAGCTCTAAATTGTCTCTTTTTATTATTGCAACCAGCAGAGCGGGTGACGACAACCGCTTGCTACAATGGCATCTCACCAGCTGCAAGTGAGCTTGCTTAAATACAAGTGCCTTCAGCTCTTTGCATGGTTCTCGCAGGCCGGCTGGCACGAGGGCACCTTGATGCATTCCCGTGGGACTTGGCTAGGGGATCAAGACCCCACGGCTCACCGGCAAGGATGGAGCAGTGCCACATGCTGTGCCAGACTTGCTGGGACCCTGCCGGAGGAGAAGGTTGGGGTCCATCATTTCCAAGCTTGGCATAAGGTGTCCGGCTGCATCCCGGAGGCACCGCTGCAGCTGACTGCCGTTCCTGCCACCAACGGATGCTGTCATCCCAGAGCAGGGACATCCACCCCACTGGTGAAATGGACTCACCAACTGCTGGTTTCCAGCAGCAGACGTGGAGCTAAGCCAGTCCCGAGTTTGGCTTTGTCTTCAGGGTGAGCCTGGGAGGGATTTTTCAGTTTTCTTTATCAGTGCAAGGAAAGGGACAAGGCAAGAAACAGTCAAGGCAAGGCAAAGCAAAAGAAAAGAGGGCAAGGCAAGGAAAAGGTAAGAAAGGAAAAGGCAAGGAGCAGCTGAGGGAGCTGGGGGGGTTTAGCCTGGAGAAAAGGAGGCTGAGGGGAGACCTTATCGCTCTCTACAACTACCTGAAAGGAGGTTGTAGAGAGGTGGGGGTCGGTCTCTTCTCCCAAGTAACAGGCGATAGGACAAGGGGAAATGGCCTCAACTTGTTCCAGGGGAGGTTTAGATTGGATATAAGGAAAAACTTCTTCACCGAAAGGGTTGTCAAGCATTGGAACGGGCTGCCCAGGGAAGTGGTTGAGTCATCCTCCCTGGAGGTATTTAAAAGACGGGTAGACATGGTGCTGAGGGACATGGTTTAGCGGTGGTTTTGTCAGTGTTAGGTTGATGGTGGGACTCGATGATCTGAAAGGTCCCTTCTCCCCTAGGCAATTCTATGGTTCTATTCTATGATTCTAAGAAAAGTCAAGGCAAGGCAAGGAAAAAGAAAAAGCAGGCAGAGGCAAGAAAAGGCAGGAAAATAATAGGTGAGAGGAGAGGAGAGGAGAGGAGAGGNAAAGAAAAGAAAAGAAAAGAAAAGAAAAGAAAAGAAAAGAAAAGAAAAGAAAAGAAAAGAAAAGAAAAGAAAAGAAAAGAAAAGAAAAGAAAAGAAAAGAAAAGAAAAGAAAAGAAAAGAAAAGAAAAGAAAAGAAAAGAAAAGAAAAGAAAAGAAAAGAAAAGAAAAGAAAAGAAAAGAAAAGAAAAGAAAAGAAAAGAAAAGAGAAGAAAAGAAAAGAAGGTAATGGGAAAAAGGACAAAAGAGAACTAGTAAAGAGTGCTGTAGTTCCTACTTCACTGCCTGTCTCAAACTGCAGTGGATTTAAAGTGCAACCTCAAACAGCATGAGTGTTGGCAACGGTCTATCTAAGCCGAAGCATGATGATGACAACATAACACGAATAAAAACTGTGAGTGTGGAGTAATTGAGAGGGGAGGGAGCTTTTTGTAAGCATTTGTTTGCAGATAGTTTTATGATGATTCAAGACAGTTGATGTAAAATCTGGCTGAGTTGAACTGGGTGTCAGCCAGCCCGGTGTGGCTACTAAAATTTAGCTGAAATTGGTCTTTTATACCAATTTATTTAGGTGGGGAGAGGGGTGTTGCCTTTTGGGGCAGCATCTTCCCTCTGCCAGCCCAGCCTTGAGGGCTGGTTCTGCTCCATACGTGTGGTTGGCAGGCTGGTGGTGGGAAAAGAGAAAAAAAGGGGGAAAAGAGAAAAAGGGAGAGAGGGTGGGTGTTTTTTTTTTCTTTTCCCAGGCTGTTGTTCCTGCCCTCGGCCCGCTACACAGCCAGAGACCACCGGGGCCTCCCAAAAGCCCTCCAGCAAACCTGCAGCAACCCGACTCGGTATTTCCCCCTGTTGCCAAGGTAAATACAAGCAGGGTGGAAGAACAGCAGCGGTAAACCCCAAAACCCTGCAAGACTTCTTCACCCCCTTTGAAAAATGATAGCGACGGGGGGGCCCGCCGTTTGGAGGGGAGTCCTGGGTGGCTCCCCTTGAGAGAGCCCCTCGGCAGATCCATGCCCTCCCTCTCGCCCCCTCGGTGGGAGCGCTGCTCTCTTTGATGAGGCGCTGAGCTGCCGTCCCCCTCCGCTCTGCACATCGCCACGTCCCTTGTCAGCACTCAGCAAGCCGGTTATTAAAACAAGAGGGAGGCCAAGTGGAAGAGAAACCGAAAGCCGCCCTCCTGGCTGTGGGGAATTCCTTCCCTGGCAGAAAATCCGCGCTGGCTCTGCCAAAATTCCCGCCAGATTTCTGTCCTTCCAGGGAGTAAGTGAGAGTTCAGATAATTATGTTAGCGCCTCAGATTTATTTTTTTTTTTTTTTTTACAAAATGTTGTTTAGAGCATACTTGGTGAACCCCTGGCATTGCTCCATCAGTGCAAAAGGAATAGGGCTTCCTTGGATTTGAGGAGATAAAGGTGCTCCAGGCTACAAAAGATAACTCTGCTTTTTAATTTAAGCTTACAGCTGTGACAGCAGTGCAGGGGGTCTCTCTGCTCCAAATATGCTCAACCTGCATTGACTGATGGCTGCTATATCTGAAAACCCGTGGGTTGCTATGTGGAAAGTGCCGGAATAAACATCTCTGCTTACTACAGAGGCTCAAAAGACTGAGATGCAGTTAGATGCAAATACCTGGTTTTCACAGAATCACAGAATGTAGCCCATTTGTAGCTCTTATGTTTGGGGGTTTGTTCAGACTCTCTCTAGGTGCTGGTGGTGGTTTGCTAATAATTACAGTTACATTTTTGAGTGGTGTCAAACATTGGAAATACACATTGGGGTCCTGAAGCTGGAGGGGAAATCCTTGCGGATTATGAGGAGGGAAGAAGGCCACTCGCTCTTCACCTTCCTTTTACATTGAACTTTTACATTTAACAGTTAAGGCAGAAACGGTAAGATTTCTGTGCAGATTATTAGAAACCCATATTGGTAGGGAGAGAGTGAAATACGATTACATTTTGTAAATCTAGTAGAAATGCAATTCAGGAAGATGAATGCAGCCATTAAAACTTCACGTCTTAGATATATTTGACCAATATACACATGTTATTTGGAGCTGTAGTTTTTGGAAGTTTCTTATAGCATTAAAATAGCAATAAATCCCTCATAGTGAGTATTATTTAGCATCTACGTTTCAGTTCATTCCCCAAAAGGATGGCAAGAAGTGAAACAGTGAATTAGAGGGCAGATGCCTTTCATCAGCTCTCCTTAATTGCTGCCCCGGTTGCATTTCTGGCAGATTGGCAGGAGACCTCTGCAAAGGCCAGTCATGGTGATGGAAGATGCCATGGGGATGGCCATGTGAAACACCAGCAGCAACCTGAGTAACTGTAGGTCCAAACCAGTCTATTACAGCAGTGGCTTCCCAAGATGTCAGCTCAAGGAAGTGGCTTTTTAAACCACCTGCGAGAAGCCAAAAACCGGAGAAGGGACCCAGAGCAGATGCCTACTGCTAACAAAGCAGGGTCCACAAGTTGGATTGCTTCAGACCGAGACTGGCTTCCACCCTTGCTTTCCTACATATCTTTCAAAATCATGAGTAACGTCATTGCAGTCCATTTCCGAACACTGCCCCATGAGTTTTAACTACAGTTTGGCTCTGAAGGCTCAGCGTCTGCTCTGCTCCATGATCTGCCCTGCACTCGGTGGCACGAGGGTCTTTGTCACCTTGGCCAGTCCCCATGCGCTCGCCATTCTCATCTACAGTATTTTGCTTGCAACATTCAGCAAAGCTCCTGCCCTGGTCCTACAAATCTCTTCTTGAGCAGCAGGGAGCCAACACAGGAGAGAGCAAAGAACCTCATTAAGGCTTGAGTAATTAGTTTGCCAAGCATCATCTTTCATCTCTAGATTTAGCAAGGACAATTCCTGTAAAGAGCACCAGTTTTGCTGCACTTGGGTTTCTTCACAGCCAGTTTGGCTGAGGTACTTTTTTTTTGGACCACTCTGATGGGCCCCCATAGCATGTTTCCCCAGGAAGCACGGGAATGGCTTTGTCACTGCAGGGCTGTTGTTTTCCCTTTGCCTTCCCTTCCTTTCTCCAACCTGTCCTTGAAATGATGGGGTTATATGTAAGAAACCACATGCTACGGCATAAAAATGCCTTACCTCGACTCTGCTTACCTAGATCAGAAGTGTATTTATACCAAATCACAAGAGCATCCCCTCTGCTTTTGGTATTGATTTAAACCGAGGAGAAAGCAGGAAGATCAAAGATTGTCTCCTCTAGCCACCACACATCAGCCTGTCTGAGCAACGAGCGTGGTTGGTAGAGGCTGTGCCCATCACCTTCAGCCTCTTAACACAGACGCACATACTCCGGGGCCAAAGACTTTTAAAATATCCTCAACCCAGCAGAGAAGCACATACAAACAATGAAATTATTGGCCATGACTCACATATTCATTATTTTAAAGAGAAGACAGTGTCCTTGGAAATTGCTGAGGGATGCGAGTCACGCTCTTAAAATCGTTCACGGCTCTTGGAGCAATGCAGGACGGAAAGGTTAAATGAACACGAACACTTGTTGAATTACATGCCAAAGCGGTTTCGCAACAGCGTGACTGTTTCAGTGTACCGAGTGTCTCCTGGTGATGGACACGGCAAACTGCTGACAACGTTGGATTTTAGGTGAGCTTACGAGGAAGACACTGAAGCACAAGGGTTGTTTCTGGTGCACAGCAAACATCAGTGTGTCTGGGAAAGAAAGTGGGGAAAAGCTACTGCATTTTTGTGCCTCTTCTGCGTGACAAAAAATGAAGTTATACAAAAATCACACAGTTTTATTACATTTTAAGTTTTATCCGCCCCCAAAAAAAACCCAAATCTGGTAACTGCATGCTATCTCTTATCTTCAATAAGCTGGTTTACCTAAGAGAAAAGGTCCTTCTCCAGGTCACCGCGCTGACGTGGATTAACATCTTTCCTCAGATGGTGCCCTAAAAAGCATCACCTCCTCCTCTGAAGTTTTCTCTCCGCAAGGGCTGGGACTTCTGCCCAGGCAGGCAGGACGTGGACCATGAAGCCCATCCCAGGTCTCCAGCAAAGTCACCTTGCCGTGGGAAGGGGGAGCTGTGGCCTGGGCTCTATCTCTGCATGCACGTATCTGGCAGCCGCCTGGATAAACCTATGAGCTCAGAGTTGTGTAACGTGTTTCCTTGATGGATCATCCTATAAAATCACCAAGGGATCCTGAGGCAACCTGACACCTGTAATTGGCTGGAGGAGCAGATATTGCTTTGGAAAGCGATGTGGCAGGGGAGGGCAGGGTATTTTTTTCCCCCACATTTTCCCTCTCTGCCTGGTCACAGCAGGTTATTTGACAATTGTTTAAACTGGCTAGAGAAGTGGTTGTTTTTCTTTTGAATAAACCCGAGTTGAAATGAAAGGAAACTGTACGATCTTAAGGCTGTGGGGTAGAAAGGAGGAGGAGAGGGCAGGGCTGTGTAAAAATCACACTCTGTCTGAGAAAGTCGCAGGGATTTAACTGCTTACATCCCTGTTAGGCTTGTGCTGGAGAAGGCCAGTCTGGTTGAAGCTGGAAGGAAGGGGGTCTCTGGAGCCTCTGCCGTCGCAGGGACCCTGGACCAACTCCTGCCCAGCTGATGCCTACAGGGGTCACCTGGTGCTTGTTGGGGTGCCAGCTACTGCCCCACGCTACCCTACTTGTTCCCGTGCCCGGGTGGCCCCATCCCTTCCCATTTGTATGCAACAGAGCATTGCACCCCCAAGCCCAGGGCTGGGCACCTCCACCCCAAGGATTTACGGTGCTGTCTGTGCTCTCCAGCGAGCCGGGGGTGAAGGCTGACCCTCTGGGGCAGCCAGTTTGGTGGCCTGGGATGTGTCATGTTGGCTGTGAGGTGCCACGCGCCTGTCCCCAAAGGGGGCAGCTGTGGCCCACTACAAAGGGAGACGACAAGGTGAGCTCAAGTCTTACGGGAAAACGTGGATACCCTGAGCTGATGTGCTGGGTCACACCAGGTCACAAGACGCCGGGTCGGATGAGCTCCAACGGGTTTGTGAAGGTACGAGGAGCATTGCCGCAGTGTGTGGGGCTGTGGGCTTCACGCCAAGAGCCAGCTGGCCCAGAGCAAGACGTTGGGATGTGGAGCGACAGGTTAATCCCTTACGGGAGCCAGGGTTGTGCAAGTAATTCGAGAAGCTGAAAGCTGAACTCAGGTGACACAGTTGTGCCAAAGAAACCATAGTCAGCCCCTGCTTTGGCAACCCCACATCGCAGTGCTGCTTTCATCCGAGGAAGAAAAATCTCTTCGAGCCTGGGTAAGTTAACATCAATCAATCAGCACAGGAGTGTTTGATTTAACACCTAGTTGCTTTTTTACTTTAAGTGTTTTAAAATAACTAGCTAGGAAGTTATCTGTATCTTTTTTACATCCTAATTGCAGGAACACAATACTTTTGCGCTGATGGATTTGTAATTTAATCTGTTAGTTAATTCTTTCTCAATATTGACATTCCAAGAAGCAAAACTAGCATCAATACAAAAAGCAAAAAAGGCTGAGTGAAGAATATTTACACTGTCATTTGCCATACGTTACTCTTCCCACAGCCATCACCATTCTTTTTATTATGCATATTATGATTAATCATTAGCTGTGCAATGTCCATCTTCAGGAATGCCCTAAGCTTGTTTCTCAGGCTTCCCTTCCACGATTGATATGTCCTGGGGAATTAATTGCTATGAAATTCAGTTACAAAGGATGCATAGAAATGTCAGAAAATATGAATATGAACTTAAAAATTCGCAAGGGACAAGGATGAGAAAATGGGCAAATTAACATTCAGTGAAGATAAGACACTTTTGTTAGTATTTTTCTGTGGCTTTCCTCTTCTGGAGGGAGTACAGATTTAAGACGTCCTTGTTAGTATGTCTGCATGCTTCAGAAAACAGAAATTGCAAAATGCTGCTATTTTGGTTCTTACATTTTCCTCTCTCACTCTCTATCTAGGGGTTTCATTTGCCTGTATTAACTCTAGCAGCCTTCGGATGGGAAGGCTGGGTTAGCACAGCTGGCTGCGCTCTCAAGGCTCAAACTGAAGGTAAAAACCCTTTTTAGATACCTGAGTTTATTTTTCATTCCCACAACTCAGCATTTTTTCTGATTTAACACAGGGGAGTACATCTGGCCAGCTGCCATGCCGCACACGATCCCAGGTCCCTTAGCAGCCAGTGGTTGTTTTGCAGTGGAAGGTACCTTTTGGGGGCACCACACCAAGGTCCTGCTCCAGAGGAGGATGTAGCATCTGTGGTTAGCTCAACCTACAGCTCCCGAGCCTAAATCCAGAGTTGTCCACCTCAAAGTCCTGCCCAAGCTGCTGCTAAATCTTGGAGAGGGTTCAGACTTGGGGACACGACATGGATGCACCTCACGCTTAGAAAGCAGAAGTAGCAAGAGCCAGCAACCTGCATCCCAGCCAAGCCCACCCTGGGGGGCCCGGAGCACAGAGACCTGCTTTGGATGATGGTTCATCATGCTGAGCGCAGCTCCTTGTCCTGCTGGACATGGTCCTCTTCCTGTCTTGGTCAGATCTGGGCTACCACAAGGTTGCCCTAACCTGCAGAGGGACAGCTTCAGGCACCAGCAAGTGGGGCGAGCTGAGGAAGCACCTTCTCCCCTCACATAAGGGACATGATCTAAAGCAAAGCCCCGGGCCTGTGCTTGCCAAAGGTCTCCCTGCTCATCGTGTCAAAGCTCCTCCGAGACCGCCCCCCTCCATCCCCATCTGCGGTACGTGAACCACAGGCACGTGCTTCTGGGCACAGGCTTCTCTTCTTGGTCATGTGGGAAAACGTTAGTGTGAAAAATATCTTGTCTGAGCTAAAAACAGTGACACAAGTACACTGCATAGCCCTAATATATCTTTATAAATGTAAATATGTGAACATAGGATAGAAGTATGGATTTGTGGGTTTTATCGTATAGTATCAATATACGTTTCATATATAAATGCTCTATGCATGTATATATAGATTTATATAATCTATATAATTTTTGTTTATATAGACACATTATATATGAAATATTTATTTGTTTATGTTACATTTTGCATTTTATATACCTAGTGCTGTGCTTTCCTTGCATCGCGGGTGGAGAGGCATTTTTGAAGCACAGCGTGCAGAAAGGCAAAACACAACCCAGCTCCAGCTGGTTTAATCCGCCCCGAGGGATGCTCCAAATTCCTCCTGAAAACGTCATTTTGAGGTTCTGACAGGAGAGATGCAGAGGTTTTGTGGAAGATGACGGGGCCAGCTTTCTGCAGGAGGCATGGGTGGTTTTGCGATGTGTTCCTGCCAGAAGGAGAGAGGTGAGAGGTGGAGAGCCTGTGTGTCCATGTGGTGGGGTGGCCCAGGTGCTGGATGTGCTGGGAGGCACAGACATTTGTGGAAGAGGAGAAGCAGGGAGGCAAGACGCCAAGAGAGATTTAAGCATGCTGGGGTTTGGGCAGGGATGGGATTCCTGGTGCTGCAACCCACCTGCCACGGGACGCTGCAAGCACAGAAGACATTACAGAGATGCTGTGGGGAAGGTGGTTTTGGGTATGGGGAACAAGGGTTTGGGACTACTTGAGATAACCAGGCTGCTCCCCCTGACATCTGGGAAGGTAGATTCCCCCGCAGTCAGGTCAATGCTCCCAAAACAACGAAAAGATGTCAGTTTTGTTCCAAAGCATAACAGATGGAGAAAAAAAAAAAACACAAACTTGCAAATATTTGCAACAAGCCCCATCTTAGAATCATGGAATCATAGAATTTTCTAGGTTGGAAAGGACCTTTAAGATCATCAAGTCCCACCATCAACATAACACTGCCAAAACCACCACTAAACCATGTCCCTCAGCACCATGTCTACCTGTCTTTTAAACACCTCCAGGGATGGTGACGCAACCACTTCCCTGGGCAGCCTATTCCAATGCCTGATAACCCTTTCGGTGAAGAAGTTTTTCCTTATATCCAATCTAAACCTCCCCTGGTGCAACCTGAGGCCGTTTCCTCTTGTTCTATCGCCTGTTACTTGGGAGAAGAGACCGACCCCCACCTCGCTACAATCTCCTTTCAGGTAGTTGTAGAGAGCGATAAGGTCTCCCCTCAGCCTCCTTTTCTCCAGGATAGACAACCCCAGCTCCCTCAGCCGCTCCTGATAAGACTTGTGCTCCAGACCCCTCACCAACTTTGGTGCCCTTCTCTGGACCCGCTCCAGCACCTCAATGTCTGTCTTGTAGTGAGGGGCCCAAAACTGAACACAATATTCGAGGCACAGCCTCACCAGTGCTGAGTACAGGGGGATGATCACTTCCCTAGTCCTGCTCACCACACTTTTCCTGATACTTGCAAGGGAGAGAGAGAATGGCTCCAAAGTGATTCCTTCCCTGCGGGAATCATGCAGTGGTGGTGCCTGTGCCAGGGGCAAGCTCTGCCCTCGGCAGCACATCCCTGTCCCACTGGACTGCAGACCTCACCTGGGAGCTGCCTGGGCAGAGCGTGGCCAGGAACGGCCAGATCTGGCCCCGGAGAGCCCGTCTGAGCTGGGCTGCTGTTAGCAGAGGACAAACATCTGGCCGGGATGGAGGAAGAGAGCCCATAGCTGCCAAGCCACGTGCGAGGTTCCCGTCCATCTCGCAGAAACTTGCCTGTGTTTAGGAGGCCTCTGCCATGCTTGGAGGGAAAGAGCCATTATCTCCCCTCTCAGTGAGTTCTCAGATTTATGTATATCCCCGCGCCTTCCCCTAAACAAGCTTTCAACACAGAAATCGCCGAGCTGAAGAGATCCTCTGCAATTAGGGGAGAAGGCATCTCTCTTTCAGCTAACACAAGAAAAAGAGCCCAATGAAACGGTGCATTGTTAGCGCGCTTCGGCTTAGTCACTGGGGAGGGTGATAAACAAGGCAGACTTGGTTGGGATAAAAAAAGCGTCGAGTACGGCGAGATTATGAAACAATAGGTATTGATAGAGAGGCAGCCCGGAGCCAGCCGCAGAGCAGAAGCTTTACTGAATGCCCGGGTTTGAATGCATCCTAATGATAATCACGGGCTACATGGCAATTCGTTTAAATAACGTGCCTCCTGCTTCCTCCCAGCCCGGCAGAATGAGTCCGTACATGTTAATTGCTTCATTTTGAAGAGAAAGCTCCTCTCTGTGCAGCAATATTATATATTTAATTTCTGCTGTTTATTTACTCTGCCCTTCTTCAAGCCTTTTGCTGTCTATAAAGGCATCTGCTGCTGTCGTTTTGCATTTCGAACAAAAGTGTTTGCATCTGAGCTCCGAAGCCGTTATGGGGAATTTCGCAAGGAAAAATGGAAAGGACTGATTGCTGCCCAAGATGAGCCAGATTTCAGGGGAAAAGAGGAGCTGGTGAGCCAATCTACACGTCAGAGGTAAGAACCCCGGCACCACAACTCCTCTGAACTTTGTGAAGGGTTGGGGCAGGCTGCAGCTCGACCCTCTCACGTGTCCCGCTCCTTTCCAAGCGAAAAACTGGTGTGAAGACTCGAGGCACACCTAAGAATGTTATCACTTAAGATTAACATCCAGCACGTTCACTGGGCATGCAGGCTGGAGAGGCTGTCATGCTTAAAACAGGTTTATGAAAGAGCAACCACAATAACAATAATAATAATCAACCGAGATTTTAGCAAGATTCCTCACTGATTACGTGCCATTTCATTGCCAAAGCAGAAGCGTGCTCTGCCACGCAGAGGCACTACCATAACGCTGGTGGGAGCAGAAGCACCTTTCTGGGCATCTACAGCCAGTGCTGCTGCTGCTACGCTGAAATCCTGGGTCTCCTTTTCTCTCTCTGTCCCTGTTCAGTTCCCCCTGAGAGCCCTTCTCTGGGAGTGATTAAGCCAATATTGCTGCAAATTTGGGGGTTTTTTAAGTTGAAAAGGAATGGGGAATGCAATCCCAGCTGCTTTGGCGCGCAGTAGTTTATAGGTGCGAATTAGCATCCGCCAAGCTGTATTTCCTCGCATGTGGCCTTCGTTCCCTTCTGACTGCCAGTCTGCCCTCTCCTGCCGACTGCTGCATTAGCGCGTTTCATTTGCAGAGGTTTTTAAAAAGGCTTTTATGGGGCTCATCTCAAAAAGTGGTTGTGAAGGTCACCCTGTCCCAAAACAGCATATTCCCCAGAACACTTGATACTCAGGCTTATCACTTAATTTGGATATTCCACTTTCCACCAAAGCCTGCTGATTAAAATGCTGCTACCACACTGTGGGATATTTGCAAAGGAGTTACCATCGTTAAAAAAAATCATTAGAATATACTGGAAAAAAACAGGAATGCTTCTTGCAAATGCAAATCGTGTTGTTAGTAGCTATTTTCCCAGGTCTTACAGCCTATTGGAAAGCAGACAGGATTTCTATTTGTTTCCTGCAATTGAAAAAAAATAGTTTTTCTTCTCCATTAACATCATTAACGGCATTAGAAATGAGATTTCAACAGTTACATATTCAAGTGGCACTACGGATCTATATGCAATGCTGTTTATACCTATTAAATATTATTTAGAATAATGCCTGTATGCATGGTAGGGCGTGTTGCTGCGGCCCCATGAGGAGATGCAGTGGAGGGAGGTGTGCGCAGGAGGAGCAATGCTCAGGGAATGGATGGAGCTGGGGGTCTTATGCGCATCCAGAGGGTGGTGGTCA
>VYZM01005817.1:0-27055 GCA_013398915.1 Dromas ardeola
GCCCGCCGGCTGCGGGCCTGCCCGCGGCGGCTCCGCTTCAGGCACAACCAGGCGCGGCACAGGCTTTCCCCGGCCTGGCCTTTCCCTGCCCCATGATTTCGCACACGCGGCGATGCTTCAGCCCGGAGGAGGCGTCCAGGCAACGCCGCCTGGCTTTCCCGAGCCACCGCGGGGACCACCGGGGCTACACGCCTGGGAGCTGCCCCCCACCACGGCGTGCGGGGCCGGGCAGGCGCCCGACACCCTCTCCCTCGGTATCCCTTCTCCAGAAAGTCCTTTCTCGCTGGGAGCTGCCGGCTGCACCAAATGTTTTGCACCAGGAGGTTATGATCCCAGTGAGAGGGGCCCCCAGATCCTGTAAAGTTTCATTTAGAATACTACTTATTAGAGCTAAGACTGTAAAGAAAGAGAATAGTATAGTTAATCTTACGTCCCTTTAGATGCTGGGAATCCTGAGCTGTGCAGCACCGGACCGGCCTCCCATCCACGCGCAGCACGCCCTGCAGACCCCATCGGTAGGAAGGATTAATCCATTCCGGCCACTCGAGCTTTTATAGGATTTCTGACATGTAAACAACTCTATTCATCATTTCTACTGTCAAACAGCGAGGACGTTCACATGAGAACTTGTTGCTGCACTGTCAGATAAAGGCAAGGCCACGCAGGTGTGTAATCGTCGATACCGAGTGGGAGCTGCCTGCGGGCTCCTCCGTTCTCATCACCCAGCAGAGTCTGCCTGGCACCGAGGGAGAAATACGACACGGCATAGGCCTGAAGGTGGTGCTGTACATGCAGCACAGCACAGACCTGGATCTATGTAGCTTCACTGTTACATGGATCGCTAATCCTCGATGTGTGATAGTCTTCCGGTTAGGATCACTGCAGGAGCCCATAAAAGCAGTTTGAGTTCTCCATCAGTCTGGATACATTTCGAAAAAGCCTCACATTAAGAACAGTTGTTCTTGTTAGAGGGGGATTTAGGATATCAGTATGGAGCACGTTGCTCATGCTGATAAGGTAAAGTCTGGAAGGAGTCCCTACACTGACATTTTGACAGTATAGATGGGTGGATCAATCAAAGTTTTATTATTTAAGAGAAAGGAATTGTACGGACACAGGCTGAATGAAAACCAGTCAGCAGGTTTTAATGTTCAAAACGTTATCTGGAGCTCAGCTGGAACATGATCGATACGTGTCATGAAGGAGTCTTTGGCCTACCAGACTGCATCCAGCTTCAAAATGAAAGGATCACTAAGATTTATCTGTCATGCACAGTATCTTTTCCCAGAGGTTCTTAGTTACAAGACATCCTTTGATAACAAGATTGCTATAGTCTAACTACTAATTCCACTAACATCCATTATAAACTTCAGAACGATACTGAAGTTTATTGAAATTCTCCACTGGCTACATAATAATTGTCTTCATTTATCAAAAACGTCTGTCTTTTAATTTTCCCCTCCACAGATATTCCTCATTTTAGTGTCCTTGCCATTTCACTAGTTGCTTTGTAAAAGTTAATTTCTCTAATGAGTGGAGCTGTAGCAAAGAGTCACTTGTGTAGTGTTTGGGCTAATTTAAAGCTCCACTGAGATGGTCAAGGGTCAACTCACAGGCCTTGCTGCAGAGCAGACCTCTGAGCACTGCCCTCCTGTCCCCCACCTTCTCCTGTCCCACAGGACCTTGGGGTGTTAGCATTGACTTACACAAAGCTCTTCTGCAAACAGCAAGCAAACTAATGTCTTTACAAAATAGGAGAAATAACCAAGGAAAGCCAAGAAAAACTTTTCATGGGAAGTTCATGAATCATGGTTATTCCATAGAGCAAACGTGACCTCTTACTTCCTCAGCACTGCACTCTTAGAAGGATCTTTTTGACTGTTCTGCTACCCTTGAAGTAAACATGACAGAAATTGTCATTCCCCTTGTCAGTCAGAAGGACCATCTGGCACTGCATTAGAACAGTCTTCTATTAAATTCACCAGCATGCTAATTATAGGATGACTAGTGAATGGTTAAACTGCCAGATGCTATAAAGATCTATCACTGTCTTTTTACGTGGTTAGGCAATGTTTAATTAAACCTGCAGCTGCTGTGTCTGCTTTACCTATGAACATGTCTAAATTGCATTCACCTGTGGGAAAGATGGAACTCTTGTATTTCAAGAAGAAAAGTGGCTTACACGCAACTTTGCTGAAACATACAGCATGTATACATGTGATTTAATTACGCATGCTGGTAATTTCATCAAAACCAGTTACAGACTCTTCCGCTTCAGTTCTCTGGATTGTGCTCCCTGATCCTTGAATAATCTTTTAGCACTCTTGCGAGCTTTGAAAGCCAAGTTGTTTCAGAATCTTCAACAAAGCCACGTTAGAAATGGCATGATACAGCCACAGTTAGTACGATGTCTAACAGATGATCCTGCCACTGCTTCTGATTTTGAAATCCCTGAATACACTGAAACAATCTACAGCCTTTTACTTTTCCTTATTCTAAGGAGTCTTGCATTCAGAAAATACGAGCGAGGCTAAGTGACCTTCCAGCATGACACAACAACCAATACTGGTCCCAAGGTGTTTAGCATTCCCGTGAGGCTGCTTCTTTACTGAAACACTGACAGACAGAACCCCACAGTTCTCCCCATTTTGGATGTAGCCTTGGCTAAAGGCTGCAGAGGATGATTTTAAAAGAGGGTATAACTCCTTTATATCTAAAAGTGTTTGTACTTGGCTCTACTTGGTATTGTTAGTTCTAGAGACCAGATCTGGAAAAATGGGATTTAGGGATCTAGCTAAAGTTTAGCCTCCGTTCAGTCAAGTTTCTGTTACCCTTCCCTTTTTAGCATTTAGTAACCAGGTTTCAGAAGGGTGCTTTATTCCCATTTAGTACTGGGCCCATTGTTTCCTTGTGTTCTTTTTAGAGCCCATCCCAAGGCACGGCCATTGAGGTGATCAAGGGTGCAGATGGGCAACAAGCCCAGGTTCGGCCATGGAGCTTGAGACCCCCAAGTCAGGAGCTTTGTTGGATAGGCAACATCCACGTCTTTGGCTGGACATGGGCTGTTGCTCTCTGTTGATCACAGAAGGTGCTTCGTGCAACTGAAGTTGCCTAAATTGTGCTGAATTTTTGCAAAGAGCCCTTGGCATGGTTTTGGCCCGGGCCCACAAGCAGTTTTCCAGACAATTAATGAGGCCGGGAGTTACTACAGGTCAAAGAGCAGTGCCATCAGGAAGACTGGATGTAGCCATGCGTTTTGGAGGGTAAGGGAATTTAGTAGGGTAAGCATAGGTCATTTTGTGCCGGTTGACCATTGTGTCACAGCACTGGCAAGAGTAGAAAGAAATAAGATACTGGAAGATTAGGAGATTATTTAGGAGATCTGAGGGACATGGGCTTTCAGGGACAAAGCAGGAGTTTAGAACTGCTACAGAGGAAGTCCTCGTTAAAATAATTTCACTGTTTTTTTAAGCCTGCTTTGTTTATAACTTTCTTCTTCCTTTGATAGCATCCTTTGGTAGCATCCTCTTCCTTTGGTAGCATTCTCTTCAGCCAGTTTTCATCATATGTGTCCCATTAGGCACATTCATCCTACCCTCTTAGGCACAAACACTGACAATGTGATCCATATGATGGTTAGCTCAGGGTTCGGTGCTGGTAACACGCCTCATGCAGCGTAACAGCTGAAATTCGTGCAGAATATTTGGGAGTGTAAGATATTGGTGTCTCAGGAGCTGTGTTCAGGGCCTCAGAGTCTGCTTAGACTTTATGGTGTTTGCCTGGGAAAGCAGAGGGAATATATCTGTGGCTTTTCCTTGCAGTTCTACTTATTCGCCATGTTCATTAACTTGGATGAAGGGTGTCATGTCCTCTCACACACTCAGTTTTGTGTGTGCGGTAAAGTCCTCTCTGGACTGGGCCTGAAACACCAACAAATGGCCTCTCTTCAGAAGCTCTGGGACCTAGAAACTGAGAAGAGCACAGCACTTGCAAAGTGTTGTATTTGATAGCTCTGGAAATTGCTTCTCTTTTCTTTTTGAAGGCATCACGTTTGCTGACTTCCAGACACACTACAAAAGACATTTATGTGAGAGGGTTTTCAGAGGCGGTAGAGGCATCCCTTCCAGCTGACAATGGAGGCAGATAGCTGGCTGACTGAACCGCTGAGGTTTAATTTAATGGTATTTTTACATAATTTATTATGGCAGGTCAATAGAGCCTTGGGAACCTATCTTGATGTTTTTAAACTTAAGTAAATAAATAAATGATGAATCGTTGAACAAACTGGCACTCAGTTCGGGAGATGAACCTGAGGCACATCAAAGGCAGGCACTCAGTGCCAGAATCAACTGCAGTTTTACAACTATGCTCAGCTATGCAATTATCTTAAACCACAACGATCCTGTTGGATTTGTAAGGGGAAATTTAGCATCAATCTCCTTACACAAAACAAACAAACAAAATCAGCTCTGCATTTTCATATTAACGCAGCACAAGACAGTGCCAGAAGTGAATTATCATCTACGTTCAGGAGCGTCGCTGCTGTGCTGGTTGCCTCACAGATAAATAAAAATGTGTATTTTTTTGGTCTGAAGAGCTTGTGTTTACACAGCACAACAATGACCTGTAGACATTGTGCCCAGTAAGGTAACTCAGAAGAAACTTTGATTTTCTAAAGCAGTGTTGGTTAAGTCAGCATACCCTGCTGGAGTATGCAACTTTCCTGCTTTCATTCACTGTTGGCCCGGTTTTTCCATCCATTCATCTGCCCCTTGGGAAAAAGGACTGCAAGAGCTAACCGTAAGACAGATAAAGGAAGATGATGGCAGAAAACTGTCCCCACGACTAGAAGACAGGAGACAACAACAACAACAACAAAAGAGGGGGGTGGCAAAAGCACTGGGAGGAAAAAACCAACAACCCAAAGTGTAACATTCCTTGTAAACCAATGGGGAGCAGGCAGCAATACAGCAGAGATTAATGATGGCAAATCAATCAATAAATAAATAATGATACTGCCATTACACATCAGTCAACAGCATTGATCATTGTCAGAGAGAGGAGAACTTCTCTGGAGTTTCCTTCCCTTTTAGCTGGGCTGGAATCCAGTGGGAGAACAGAGTCAGAAGCAGCCTTCATTTGAAAGACAATTTATTTATTAGCCAGACAGAAAATCCTATTAAAAAAAGAAAAGTTTCCATGACTGCGCTGCAGTATTCATTTTCAACTATTCTGCCAAAAATTAGGGTGTTTTGCATAAGATGAAACCATAATTTTGGATGGGACTTTGAGCAGGAGGTGAGGCATGGGCTGAGTTCCCCGGGAGAAGTCCCAGGAGGCACTTTGGCTTGAAAGACATAAGATTCCTTCCCTGCCAGATATAAATATATATATATATAGTGCTTTTTTTTTTTTTTTCTGGATTAAACTAACAGCCTCTGATGGGAATGCCTGCTTCCTGGCAGGGAGTGAGCATGTGCAGTGTTGGATATGATTTGTGTCACTCTCTTTCTGATCATTTAGTGGCACTTTTCTGGCTAAAATAAGGTGCTGACTCCTGGTATGCCACTTCTGCTAAATAAACATGGGACAGGGAGTGAGCCTGAGCACACTGCACTGAATTTTTTGTTTGCTGACGGGCTGGCCTGACCACTCCGATGAGCTTTTTCCAAGACAAAGCCCAGGCATGCTTCTGGGGGAGAGTTTTTCCCAGAAACTCCTCCCAGAAGGCACCATGGGTGGGCCTGACCCTCCAGCATTGACTTACGTCCTCATGCCACATGCTGATGTGAATAAAACACTCGCTTGAAGGTTCGTGGCATTCAGAGCTGCAGACATTTTAAATGAAGAAATGGAAAAGACATACCCACACACCCACAGACTCCCCCAAATGATGATTCTGTCACCAGAGGGGGGCCCAGCAGTGTCCCAGAGGACATCCAGGGAGAGGATAGGGTGGGAGTGCTACAGAAGGAATGTGCCTTGGGCAGTGTGGATGTGAGGCAATCCGCGTCACTCAGGGAGAGGGACCAAAGCCTATGTTGGTTGTTACTTTTAACAGCGTGGAGTTAGCCTTTTCCATCTAGCCTTTTATCCCGAGATATTGGAATTCAGACCCTCCAGGTGCCCAAAGGAAAGCGCAAACATTGTTTTCCCATGGAGAGCACCAGCCAGGTATAAATCAGGGCAGCTGCCAGGAGCTGCACATCCCAGGTCGGCACCAGCTCGCAGGCGGAGGCACGCTGCCCTGCCTGCTCTGAGCCACCTCTGGCAGGAGGGCTTTGCAAGAAAAATAGCTGACAGATCTATTCGGCCCTTGCCTGCACAACATGGTGGATGGGAGATCTCACCTGGAAGCTCTCGCCGCGGGAGAGGCTTTCTGTGCAGTGACATGCAACACTCAGCAGAGCTGGAAGGCGCAGTTTTGCAATGTAAATGGGCCAAACTTTTTAACTTCCAGTACCTTGCAGGGCCACAGCCTGGCAGAACCGCTACCACTGTGTACCTACACAACCTCATAGCCTCTTCTGGTTTGATTTGTACCGTCCTTTGCACCAGACATGCTGTCGGTTATTGCATCTCAGCTGCAGGGCAGAAAGTTCCATCCAAAGGGGACATATCTTCTATAAATTGCTCCATTCAGTCATGAAGCGCTCATATGACCATCTCACAAGATATTTTAACTGGAACAAACCCAGCAAGAACAGTCATGTAGAGATGATGAGGTTTTACCTCTGCAGTGCCATGACCTTTTAGCTGATGGGAAAAGTGCCCAGGAAGATTTTCTTGGGAATTGATTTTCGTCTTTAATGTTGCTAATAGCAGATGTTGATAATAAAGATTAAGCTAGGTATCTCTAAGTAAAAGTGACGTGCCTCTACTGTGGTTCACTTGCAGGAAAACTGGTCCAAATACCTTTCTAGATCTAAGGACTAAAAAAGAAATACAATATGCAAAATAATTATTATAATCCATCAATTTCACAGAAACAAAGCAGGACAACAAAGAATTATGATAGTAAATTGATTCATAAAATGGCAATATGCCAAGCTGTGTATCAGCTGGCTCTTTTTACTTGTCTGTTGGCAAAATAAAGAGGATTAGGGGAATGACTCATCTGTTGATTGGAAAAATCTACTTTAAAGTTGCAAGGAAATTTGAACAACGTTATTTAATAAGCAATAACTTGCTGCACAAAAGCTTCCGTACACTTACAACTCCTCTCCTCAGCTTGTAAACTATGGATGCTCTGGAGCAGCAGAACCAGCCCAGGTCTGATATCTGTCCCTTGTCACCAGGTTGTATCTGCTTGTGTTTGCCAGGGTCCTAGTCAGTGAGGTCATATTAGCAACAACAAAAAACACGGTGTATTTGCATAGGAGAAAATCCTGTTTCTGCTGTAGCTGTCAGTGACAATTTTATTCCTGGCTGCAGCGCAGTCAGGGCTTTAATCTTTCCTACAAGTTTTTTCTCCTCCTATATAAAGTCTGGATTCCTCCTATGGTGATTTTGCATTCACAATGCGTCTGAAGTTGTGGTTTTAAAAACTATCCGTGGCCACCAAAGCAATGTCTGAGCTGCAGTAAAGAGTGTGGGAAAGATCATTCTGTTCAACCTCAGACTCCAACACCCTGCCGCTCCGTTATCGGAGCAGCCAGCAGCTCCCTGTCCCGCAGGCGCTGGTGGGGGCTCCGAACCATGCAGCAGTTCTGGGCAAAGCCATCAGTGCCGGGGAGCTCCTGGCAGACTGCCCTCCCATCATCTCATCTCTAGCCCAAACTGCTGCTTCGCCTTCATCTTGCAGAACTCCGATGTCACCAGACACCCGAGCAAAACTCAAACGTCACTCTGCTCAGCGGTCTGGTGAGGATCTAGGTAACAGGTCTGTATATACGTGCTCTGTGGTTATGCCTCCACTATGCATAATTGCACCGTGTTGGTGTTTGGCAAGTGCCATCTGGTTTTCATTTTCTTTCACAGTATAATTCATCACCTCCACCCCCACAGATTTACAGTGCAACTGCCTTTCTGCTTTTCAATTTCAGCAACGCCGAGTGTGTTTTGATTTATTTTAACTGAACCCAGCAGACACTACCATCAAATCATTCTCCTTTAAATTAAAAGGAATTTGATTTGCAAATTTTGGCAAGATAAGCATACTCATAAAATCTTAACTGATAAAGTAGTAAGACGCTAAGAAGACGAAAGGACAACCATAAAATAACTCTGCTCACCAGAATCTAGGAAAATACTCTGGAGAAACATCTTAAGCACATCAAAACCCATCAAAGCTATATAAGCAGGAGGAATAATAGTGAGTAATTAGAAGAGGTGTAGAGAGGAAAACACCTATTGTAGCTCAGTACAGGAAATTATTCGTTGAATACTTCTTGTTGTGACTCAGATTACTATTTCTGTTTGCAAAAGACTGGAAGCATCTTTCATTAAAAGGTATTTTTTGAATCTGAGACTGTGAGAGAGGACACTGTTCTGTATGTGTATGTGTATACAGGCAGGGCGAGAAAAAGAACATTTAAAGATAAGGAGGAAAAGGCAGAGCTGATTACAGAAGGAACAAAAACAACTAACTGACAAACCAAGAAGAATGTTTTTATTGCAGGTTCTTGAGACTTCCAGTTTTCTCCCCTCCACTTAAGCACATACACTGGAAATACAATCGGACATAGCTATAAGAAAAACTGTAAAGAGAGAATAAGATCCAAAGAAACAGCCCACCTCTTGTGACACGGATTATTTTCTTTCTTAGTAACACCAAAAGCACACTTTGCATTGTAATTTTATGTGCTTCTCAGCTGTGTCTTAGGGTTCACTTTGCACAACAGTTATTTTCACTGAGGGATATTGTGTGCCAAGGTATTGTGAATTGCAAACAGGATTACCAGGTTAAAGGGACACTGTCAAAACCCATTACTTTACATGCACATACACACATTAAAAACCTTATTAAGTCTACTAACTCAAGCAGGCAAAAGCCTAGGAAGTGTCAGAATTAATGCTATCTGTGTTACCCTAAATCTGTCCTTTCCCCACATGTATCATGGCTACAGTCTTTAATAACACAGTCGCCAATTTATTTTCTCCCCAGGGCTCTTGTCTTACTCAGTGTCCTCTGCTGGGTGCTCCTCCTCCAGCTCCCCAGTTCCTCGGACATCTCCAGGCTCGCTGCACTGCCAAACATCCACATATTTTCCACAGGAATAACAAGTGGAAATTATCTCATGCAGAGGACATGCCCTTTGCTGAATTTAAAGCCATATTTAGTAGGAAGGCATTAAAGCTTCTCCATGTCTTATAATTCTTCTAAATAAGTGGAAAACAATATACTTTCTTAGAAGTCACAGATTTCAGAAGATAAAGCAAATCCATTGCATGGATGATTTCAGCCTGGATAGTTGAACTTCAGAAGTCAAAAGCAAACAAACCCAGTGTCTAATGAAGGCAAATCTTGGAAAGTTTCAGCTTGGTGACACGATTGGCTTTACCTATCACGCAGATCATATTTTCATAAGCCCACCGTGGTCCCTGGGACTTTCTTCAGCAGCCTTGTTGAAGGGAAAGGGGACACCAGAGGCTCAGGTCTAATGCTGGTACCCAGGTAAGACACCTGCATAAAACTGGGGGAAGTTGTCCAGGGTCGGTGCTGTTCCCTCTCCCCATCTGTCCCCTCAGGGTGGTCCGTGGGCGAGTGGGGTTGCTGCAAAGCAAATGCCTCTCGGGGCTGCAGAGAGGCAGCCGCGCTGCCGGCAGGCACAGGAGCAGCATCCAGCTTCCCGTGCTGTTTCAGTCCCTTCCCTTGTGAAGCGAGTGGGAAAACAAAAAGTAAAGGACCAACACAAGGCTCCAGGTTTGCTTCAACCCACTTAAAAAACTAAGGCCAGGCAATTAAACCAACTGCAGCAGATAAAATAGTCTTATCCCGTGACAAGAATGAAGCGACCCAATCCCATTTGTCCCAGTTTCGGGGTTGCCAGTGTTGCTTCAGTTTTACCCTTCATCCCTACCCCACTGCGCCTGATTATCTATATAAAAGGCTAATAAATTCTCTGCTGAATTTAAAAAAGCAGCAGCATTTGCATTTTGAACACCCAGCCGTTATGGATTCAGCCCATTTAATTATTACGCTTCAAAGGATGTACCCAGTTTTGCCACTCGCCCCTGCCAAGGAGGCACGGGCTGGCGAGGGATGAGCGGTGGGATTACCGGCCACTCGGCCTGCTGGTGTTTATTTAAATATCACCAATTGCCATTCCTGATTTGGAGCCTAATCTACACTTCAGATTTAAAACCACTATCCTAGGGATAGCTCTATCCCGGCGCTAGCTCTTTAAATGTATGCACTGGTGATCACATTTAATTTGACTAGGCTTGCATAAAGCTTTGTCTAAGAAAAAGGATATGTTTCCAGCCTGTCTCATGGACTCATACTTTCATTAAATGCCACTGTGGTCTACTTAATTTTTGACTGCTTTGTTTACTTGGATTCACTTCTAACCACATTACAGTGAAAAATAAATCCTTCCACAGGCTAACAAGTACGTTTGTAATAAAACTTTTTAGAAGGTGCTCAGAATTTCCCCTCTCTTAATGTTTCCACTGTTTCCATTATCTTTAATGTGCTTATGTCAAGCTCTCTTGGCAAGGCACAGGCTTTCATCTCATGTATTACATAGTACCAAGCACTTTTTCTTTCTTTTGAAATAATTATGGGGCTTGAGATTTTTAGATCAAGCTGCAAATTTTTCTTCTCTGATAAAGATTTTGGGTCAAGCAGTTATTATTCCTTTCTTATCCCAGATGAAATTTCCCCCAAGCAGAACAATGAGAACTGAGGATGTCATAAAATCCATTAAAATTCATACACTGGAATTAACACAAGTGAGTTAGGACGGGTGCAATAGCACTTCTTGGGACACCTGGGCTGATCTAATGGATCCCTCACACCAGAGGGAACCTCCTTTTGAAAGCACGAAGGTTTCAGGTTGGCTCGTTTGTCTTACTGGAACACGTATTGCTTTTCTTCGACACCGGCCCATTTCCTTGGCAATGGCCTCCGGGGCAGGGGCTGTCTTTGTTGCCTGTATGCACAGTGCAAACACAGCAGGGAACCACTGCTGATATTGGGTGGCGTAGGCAGTTTCATTACCGCAGCATTTGTTACCGCTCTTCCCTCCCAGCGTGCCTGTGACCCAGACTACATCAATAAAAATTAAATAAAAATAACATAAAGATATGTGAATGTTAGATTATATATACTGCATCTGCGACATACATCTTGCCTGACATATTTATCTGTATATGTGTGTGTCCGTGTTTAGGAGATGCAATACATACAATCTGAAATTTGTTACATGACTTCTGTTTCTTGAGCCAGTCGAGATTTGCTGGGGGAGGTGATACCCTTTATTAT
This sequence comes from Dromas ardeola, assembly GCA_013398915.1. Lineage (NCBI taxonomy): Eukaryota > Metazoa > Chordata > Aves > Charadriiformes > Dromadidae > Dromas > Dromas ardeola. The sequence goes on from VYZM01005817.1 coordinate 11,429, forward strand.
ACCTAGGAAGACAGTTGTTCTTTAAAAATAAATTACAGACGGCCTTGCGTACCCAAAAGCTTGTCTCCCATTTTAAACTGCCACAATTGAGCTAACAAGAGATGTTATTTTTCCCTTGCAAATGTCGCTGTGCTTGTGTCTGCGGATCATCATCGGTTTTACAACGGCAGGGTGATTGCTTCCTCTGTTGGAGAAGGAAGGTGATGCTCAGAGAGCAGCCATCAGGACTGAAGGGCCCTCGGGTTTGGTGCAGAATGGGAAGGGCACAGGGAGAAGAAGAGATGACGCACCAGACCTTAGGTGACTGCTCTGCAGAGCTGCAGGGCTTTCACAGCACCTGGCAGCCTTCCTGGGACAGCCTGGTGGCCGGCTCTGCTTTAGAGGTGGCCTCTCCAACATTGCCAGCAAGCCTGCCTTTTCAGATAAGCTACACCTTTCTCTGCAACGCTTGGTGAAGAAAAGAGACTTTTTTAACATAAGCCACTCCGGCGCTGTCAGGGTATCCTGACTTGGGATCCGTCCTTCTCTCTGCCAGGGAGCTGTGTGCAGGGATGAAGGGTTATGCGTTCCTCAAAACTCCCTGGGGATGGAGAAACAGTGACCAGAAAGCAGCAGGCCAAAGGGAAGATGAGTATGTGGGGCTGCAGCTGGGGGCTGCGTGTGGCAGCTCTCTGCAGCTGGCTGAGGTCCGGAGGTGGCTCCACACGGGGTGGCTGGGGACAGGGCTGGCCAGCCGTGCCTGCCATCAGCAGTGGCCATGCCACTTGGCCCCATCCAGGAGGTGGTGGCTGCCATGCGCGCACAGGGACCGCAGGGGATGTCGGTACTGCACAAAGCTCTGGACTCCCCCGAGGGGCTTCCTCGCCACCAGTGCACCAGGGTGACCCTTCTCTCCCAGGAGGGCTGGGGTGGGCTTCCCAAACCGTGCTCCAGCAGGACAGCTGCCTGCCTGAGCGCTGAGAGCAGGGAGGTGGAGGAGCTGTAAAATAGTTATCTGCTATTAATAACAACAGCTTGACTGTTAACAGAAGCAGCTTGATTAATAAAAGGTGTTTAATAAATATTGGCTGTGATCTATTTTTCCTCCTGGCTCAATTGTCTGTGAGAAAGACAGACATTTACAACAACGAGACGGGGCAAAATGAAAATAAGGAGCTCTCTGCTGGGCCGTGCCTCCCCATAACAACACAGGCCAGCGTTTTCAAAGGTGCCACCTTAAAAGTGATCCCAAGTATTTTTAATTCTTCCAGCTTGTTATTTGCCTTAGAGTTGATTCAAACTTTCTTTCTCCTGGTTTTGTCTGGTAGCATCATCCATCACAAAGCCCCATTAAGGGACCACCCTGGAGGCACGTCCTGGTAACCCTTAGGTATTGTAGAATCTCCCACTCTTATAACATTTTTCTAGGGTTTTCATTCCCAAAACCTCTGAAATTAGACTGGGCATGAAGTAAGATGCTGCAAGCCTTATTACAGAGCTGGTGCGGAATACACTAGGTAGAATCACTTGCCCTTCCTCCCCCTGACCTCCAGGTCTCCTCCTTAATTGATTAAATACACATTTCCACTGTAAGATTTATACACATTGAAGCACACGCCCCTAGTATGATGGTATCTTCCTTCCTTTCTCTTTTACAGCATCCCTGTAGAGATAAATATGGGTATTCGCTTGCAGACGAATCACCCATTGCTATGAACATTGCAGCTGGGGCGTATAAGGAGGCCCCATTTGGCAGCTAACAGTCATCTTCTGCACACGAGAATGAACCAGCACGACTGTCGGTATTGTGTCTTGGCTGGAAATTAGTCAAACATTTGAAAGAGCACCTTCATTTTAATTCCAAGATTTTTCAAGTGCTCCAATCTTTGAACAAAAATTAGCGTATGTTTGTGCTACTTCACATTTGGGTAAGACCATGCGTGATGACGTGTTACAGAAAAATGTGTATTTTCTGCAGTTTTGCTGCCTGGTACAGCGAGTATAGTGCTTTTCATCTTTGAGACAGAGGACAGGTGGCACAGTCCACCAGGGCATGCACCTTGGGGAGAACAGCAAAGCTGTCCAAACTTTGGAAATAAAGGCAACACTGGCCTTCTTTGCCAAAACTTCTGGTTTTCGGTAAGACCAATGAACTAACTTGGTGACTGTATGTTCTATTCAAAAAGCACCTTCAACACTAAATCTTAGGATATTTGCAAACCCTTATCTTCCTTCCAAGCTAACTTCTTCTGAGTAATAGACACCACATGTCTCTGCCCGTCTTTATTCTCCACCCCACCTTTGCACGCCAGCAGCCTCCACATCCTCACCGAGTTCTGAAGCTATAGAGAAAAAGGCATGTTCACGCAGATGCTTTAAATGATGAAATGCTGCTGATGGTAGCTGGATACAGTCAAGGATTTTTAACAGACTCTTCTTCCCCTTCTCTCTAGTATTTCTAGTTCCACTGTAGCCTTCCTGAGATTAGAAGGGGGAAGAAGAGCCGGAATTGCGTGCAGTATTCAAAAAGAACATGCACCAGGAATTCACATAATTACATTGCAATGCTTTCTGTTTGATCACCTGGTGCTTTCCCCGTACCTCCCATTATTCTCTTTGTTTTCTGACTGCTGCTGAGTTTGGAACCTCGTATTTTCATACAACCATCTTTTATGAGCCTGGGATCACTTCCTAAATGGCAATATATATCAAAGCTATCATTGTATATATAAAATTAGACTTCTTTTTGCTAATTGTACCTGATTTTATATTTATCAATGTTACATTCCATTTTCCATTTTATTGCCCATTCAATCTCATTATATCCTTCTGCAACTCTTTGCGGCTTTTGTCTTTACTAGCATGAGAAGCGTGGTGGTGTCGGTAAATTCTGTCCCTGACTTCACCAGTCCATTTCCAGATTGTTTATCAAGATATTGAGCAGCACAGAACTAGTTTTTAATATACTTCATTTATAATATTTTAGTTAGTAATCCATTAATTCTTTCTTATTCTACCAAATTTCTTTATGGACACTTGGCGAGAGACGCTGTTGAAAGCTTTTTGAAAATTTAAGCAAACTTTATTAGCCTGATAATCCTGACATACCTGCTCAGAGATTCTTCCAAAGACCTGTAATAGATTTAATGATTGTGTATCCAGTACATCTATTTTTTCATTAATGTTTATGTCAATTCGCAAGGTACAGCCATCAATTCTACTGATCTCTCCAGAATCCTTGCACACAGGTGTGGGTTGGTTTGTTTGGTTTTTTTCTTTCTTTAAACCATATTTGCCACTTTTTCTTTCCTCTGCTACTAAAGCAGTTCTAAGCAAACGTTAGTATTTCAGAAGTCTTCTGAAAATACTGAATGACCTTAATGAAATGACCACCTGCTAGCAACTTATCAGTTTGTTTTAATAAGCCATTTACTGACACTTCAATTTCAGCCAGACCTTCTGATTAAGACCCTGTCAAAAAAACCCCGAACACTAACAGCATGGAAAGTTTGCTAAGGACTTTAACAGCAAGCACAGATTTTGAAAAGAAAACAGTACCTATTCTGGTCTTTTCTTCCAGAGGGGTTCCTTTACACCTTGACCACCTGGTCACCCAAATCCTTTGACAACTGCCAGAGACAGGACTGTACTGAAAGTTAGGAGCAGAAACACATTCAGCCACATGCAACCACAGGGAGATGGTATCACCCCTGTACAGCACACAGATAGGTTTAGTGCTGGCAGTTCTAATAGCCAGACTTCCTGTCACATGATGAACATTCTTTTGGATTTGTTTGTTATTAATAATAAATGCAACGAAAACATTTTGAAATTAAAGCCTTACCAGTTTTCCACAGCAAGGCAAGTTTTCCGACCTTTACAGTTTAGATAAGGAGTGGAGCAAGAGATGACTCAGTCATCATCTGTGAATGACTCCACGGGGAATAGGAAAAAAAATTCCCACATTAGACAGATCACTAAGCTGGCTGAAAACATGAGGTTGAAGGCAAACAAATCCAGACTAAACCTAAAGCCTTCCCTTTATAATGATGTGTATTGGCTACTAAGAAGGATTAAAATACATAGACCTTAGTCAGTGAAGAGTTAGATTTCTTCAGTCTTAATTTGTTTGTAAGAAATTCCGTCATAGCTCAGACAGAAATAATAGGTTCATTCCTGGTGTAACTAGGCAAAGTTTTTTTACCTCTGTTTTGCAGATCCAGTTACACAATCAAATTTGGTTTCCTCAGCCTCAAAACATGTGATGATAAAGTGTGTCTATTCGTATCTCATTTGTATAAGTGTTACTTTGGCTTTAATGCAGTAACAAATCATCCTCTGTGCATAAATTAATATGCTCCTACTTTCAAATTTCGTACAAGCAACACGACTTTGATGCTTCATGAACACTGAAAGACTCAAATATTTTGAATCATTTACCTGAAGAAAAGTCTGTGTTCAAAGTTTTTGCTGGCAACAGCTGGCAAATACAATTTTTGCAGATGCAATCCCCCAAAAAGTAGAATAAAATACTAACACAAAAATCAGAGCAAGGTTTTTAGACAAAGGCTGAGAAAGGAGAGGTAGAATAAAACTGGTGAATCAGATCCAGTAAGCTTAGCTCTAATCTTACTCTGGGTCACCTCTGTAGGGAAATATACTGGTATTACTCTTTTGATATAATTATGCAGCTACAGTTATGCTATTATAAATTATTATGTTTCCAAAGCAACATATCAGGAGTAATTCCATTGAAATCAATGACATCAGGAATAGTAGAATCAATTCACCATACCCAGTTGTCTCTGGACACAGAATTACTGATTATTTTTTTCTAGGAAAAACAATGGAAATAAAGAAACGATGGACATAAATCCAGTAGTAACAAGCCAAAATGACTATAATACAATTATATGCTTATGTTTAAAGCAATCTATTTTGAAAAGAAAAAGGAAGGCTGGAGCAATTAATTATCTTTGTTGACTTACTCCAAACGTTGAGAAATTACCAGCTGTTTACGTGTGCTAGTATACAGCTACACTGAGTACGCCAAGCATCAGCAGGGGTTTGGTGCCCTCTCATGTTTTATACAAGCAACTTCAGTGATTGCAAACAGTTCGTGGTGATAGATCACTTGCGAAGGCTTCTCAGGTTACAAATTGTTAAGAAAGTGTCAACTAAGATAAATAACTACCTAATGCTTCAAAAAAAGCTAATAACCACTTTAAAGCCGTGAATTTACTAACAGTGATGAGCAGACCCACAGACGTGCACTTTCCCCCTCAGCTTTTACTGAGGCAGCTCAGCCTCACTAAACTGATCTTGCAGGGCACAAATGCAATTCAGGCTTCTTTTGTTTTGGCCAGATGGATATTGTTAATCAATTGCTGACTAAGATAACACCAAAAAAAGAAAAAAAAAAAAAAAAGGGTGGTTAGCATCACAGCAAAGTTAAGATGAACTGTACTAATAGACCTGGTCTTATATCCTGGGAATGTCATTCTGTTAACAAGGTACTTAACCAAAAAAAAGGACCAATTAAAAAAAAATTTAAAAAGTCCACAAAGTTGGAGACATCAAAACATGGAATATTGCTATTTCCTTGGCTTGAATACTCCAGTGATTACTTCTCGCATTTGCAAGTTGGCATCTATCAACTAAAATAAGATTTTTGGGGGGTTCTAGCAACAACCTTACATTTTCTATCTTGTCAAGTTAACACTGTAGTATGTTACTTTGCTTCTTGTGCAAGTATTTCTAACCCATAGAGAAATCCCTTCTTGGTCTTCTGAAAACTAAACATATTGCTCGGTAAATCTTCTCTGGAAATAAAACCTGATTCTATATTAAGTAGTGTTTTGTTAGTTTGTTTTTAATATCCCTATTAGCGTTAAAAGGGTATACAGTTTAAATACCTTTTTTATATGTGGCACTTATATAACTCATCATCCCATTTTACTAATTACTCAGAGGAAAACATCTGGGAGAGATTTATGTGCCTTTATTGATACATAAATTAGAACGCATGAGATGGGCCACAAAATAGTAATGTATAAAGATAACGTGGAATTCTAGATTACATCTGAATGTTGGTATCAGAAATTATTAAATACCTTATTAAAGTGCTGAGGACCCCTTATTTAGAAAAGTAATCCATTGCAATGGAATATATTGATATTAGTACAGAAATAAAGCACCCAAGCCTTTCATAATGGTAAATTCTCAATTTATTTTATCAAACTATCCTATTATGTGATTTTTCAGAAATCAGTTTCGAGATGATACATAAGAAAACCTTCAGAGAATTAGTAAGTTAGTGCACAAATCAATCATTTTCTCAGTCTGGCCATTAACGCAGAGGTAAAAAGGAGTCTAAGCATCTCATACTAGTTAATAATGAGCATCCCTTCTTATCACAGATACCCAAATGCTGAGAGGCAAGGCACATTTTGGCTCCATGGACTACTTCAGTAAAGCCAGAAAAACTGGATGAATGCTCCCCATTCCTAGGGGCTGCAAAAGCCCATGTAAAGACAATTAAGAGCAGATCCAGGCAGTAAACAGAACCTTGTAGAAATAACTTATTTGTCAACATCCAAAAGTGCACTACTCCTTTACTGAACACAGAAGCACATTCCCAGAGAGCTTCGAGTCCAGTTTCAAATGGATGTGACAAAGGAAAAATAAATAAGGAGAGGATGTGGTGAGGAAGGATGGATGTGTCTGGACCCCTAACACCACCAAGATACACTCAAATATAGTTAATGATACTAATTTCTTTTTTTAAAAAGAAATTCACCTTGTGTAGGTGAGAAATAGCTAAACTGCACACAGAGCAAAGATCCCTGAGCTAGTGGAGACCTAGCTAGATAATCCACCAACACACTGCAAAGCAATGTGGACCTATCCATCTAGGTCTAGAGGAAGTACTGCTACTTTTTCAGCTAATAAATATTGCTTACTGGCTCCCATTCAAGACCATGTGAATGATGGATCATACTTGCTAGTGTATAACCCTGAAGTTCTGGTTCTAAGGCTTGCACGAGGGCAGCCAAGTTAGATCCGCTTTTGTTGTTGTGGATGTAGCCAACAACAAAGCATTCGTATTTAGTGTATTAATCTCAAACAGTACTGAAATCAGGCCATCAGGCTCCACAGCTGAGTTACTTTCCACAGAACATATGAATCTGAGTTTTCTAGACAGTTTTCCCATCTGCTGACCCAGAAATTTGTGATCGTAGGTTAAAGTCTGCCAAATTAAGATGCGTTTGCTTTTGGTAACATTCACTGAAATGGATATATCCCATCAGAATAATTCCATTTCCCATATTCCCTTTCTAAGGAATCTGAAAAAAAATTGCCTCTCTTAGCTGGTAATTAGCATTAAAATAGACCACACAGTAGAATAAGTCTGTGGAAACAGCAAAAATCCTCCCAAATGTTTTGAAGAGCTAGGAGATAAATACAGAATGTGGGTCTGCAGCTTTACAGAGGTAAACAGTTATTCACTGTCTCGTTTCTGCTGTGCCATTTTCCCCATGCCATTTTCCTATACCCATTTCCCTCTGTGTTATGAAGTGAACTAATTTAAAAATCTTGTAGCAACATGTAAAGAAAATGGAACTACCCTGGACTGCGAATGGAAAGAGACAGTATTTTTTAAGGACAGAGCTTGGAGACATCTGTTAGGATATAGCATAAGAAACTTAGTTCTAGACATTAACGGAGTTGATGATGTCTAAGTGCTGGATATAAAACGATTAAAAATCCCCAAATCAAAACAGACGCACTGCTGTTAACTGACAGAGCTTCAATAAAACTGGGAGAAAAATCACGTGTCTCCCAGTCCCTAACGCTGATTAAGACTTTCCTAGCACATTGCAATTTGTTCATCTTGAGGAACTTAAATGAGTTGAACTTCAATATGTTCCACTATGAAATCTTACAGAACCGAAAACTCATGCCGATGTAAACCAAATTAGGTTAAAAGTTGATTTAGTTAAGAATCAGTACTTGGCTGCTGTGCACATACTTTTAATTTAATTTGAAGTACCTGATATCAATTTAACTTAAGCTTATTTGTCTTACTGACTTTACCACTTTAGCTAGAGCTGAAAACTTAGATTTCAATGCTTATGTCATTAACCACCTAAGGCAGGTGCCACTATCACCACTGACACCAGCATCCAGCAGCATCTTATTCAACATCATAACACACCTCTGTATTCAGTGTTAGGCAGTACCAGCACAATGATTCCGAAAATCAAGTGAAGAAACATTAAAATAAAGTGCTCGCTTCCCAGGAAATCATTTATACATCTCTTTCAGACAGTTCTGACCTTCATTTAACAACACACAGGCTAAGTAGAGAAGCCCCAAGATGACCCTATACATTTAGGAACAGCAGCTGTGTTTGTAGAGTTTTATATAATAAAATTAAGATGCTTATCAAAGTCATTTGACAATTCCCAGCAACAAAAGCAAAAGCCACCATAGCATTACTAAAATGAGTAATGGCTCAAGACCAAGTACTTCTCCAGGACTGCAAAACAGCTAGGACAGATTCCTAGCTCTACAGTTCTGGGAGCACAATGTTCTGTGCTTGTCTAAGGAAAAAAAAGCTACAGAAAACTCAAGAAAACGTGGTTGTAGGTCTTATATGTCACATAGCTTGTGCCACAGCAGTTGTGGGAAACCATCAGCTTAAGGGTATGTATTTTTGTACTTGCTGGGCTCCAATCTCTGCAACATAGACTGCTCCACTCTTCATGTCTACATCCACAAGGTGTGGTTTGGTTTCATCTGCCAGCTGGACTGTGTTGACCATAATACAGTCCCCAATGGAGCCAACCAGTGGTGCCGCCAAGATTGCTAACCGGTTGATATTCAGCTGAGCTACAATCAGGTATTTGTAATTGGCAGTAAATCTGTGAAAGACAGAAATATATTTTTTCAATTATGAACTCCATGTGACATCGCATTTCAACACAACAATGCACTTTAAAACAAATAAAATCTCCTTAATAGTCAAGGTTTTGAAGGCTACAAGAGAATCAATGCAGTGAGACATTAAGAATTAACTTGTAAGCCTTGATCTACATGTTGCTGTTCCTTGAGACAGATTATGCTACAGAAAACTCATTCAAGACAATCTCTCTTCCTGTATAAGCTGCAACAGTAAGGTCAACAACACGCAACAACTTTAAAATGAAGTTTCCAGTCCTGCACTCAAATCCACGGGGCTCGTTATAAAGCCAGGATTTCCCTGTCAAGATACAACTGTGCAGACCTCTGCATATGGTTAGGGCCCAGCACCCTATTAGTTAAACTGGTTAACTCCGTGTTATCAGGCATTAAATATCAACATTTTAATTCACCAGTATGAATACACCTTATTTATGTAATTGAGTGCTTCTAGAAGAACTGTTTAATAATACCTGACAGAATAGGGCCCATCTTCTGAAAAACAGCTGCTCCAAGACCCGAGCCATTCCCCTGTGACTTTATCAAAAACTTGGATTCTTTTGTTGTCTCTGTCTGCAACCCATACCTGTTAAGAACAAAAATCATGGCTGTTCACAAATAGAACAAATCAAACACATTAGTTTCTTACACAAGCAACGTCTCCTGAGGTAAAAAAGAAGTACACCTTGGAAGCATGTACCTCCACATTCAAAACCAAATAAGTAGATATGACTTCCAGATATAAAATAAAACCGCCCCATAGTTAAAATACACAAATTATTTTATACAACTTTAACAGAAAAATCCGTGCCTTCTCTTCATTTTTGTGGCCATGATATGGATATATTTAGCAGGACTCCCCTCCTTCCACCCCCCTCCCTCAGTGAGGACATGCTCCCATCTATTCAATTCTAAAGAAACTGGTCTGTCACCCACTAACAATTTATTTTTCAACAGTAGCCTCATTTCATGATCCAGGCCTATGACGACTGCATCTGCAAACACTCTGGTATGCCTAATACTACTATAAATATTGAGCAACTTAAACACTAAGAGCATTTTCAGTATGTTTAGTCTAATCAGTTTCGTGCTTATCTCTGTTCCACCCTGTGCTAACTGGGTTCACAAACACTGCAAGCTAACAATTTCCAGTGAAGGCCTCTCTTGAATAGCAATCATTGAAATTTTAGCTGGGAACAACTCAGTCTGATAAATGAACTTCATGACTATTCTGGGATATCAACCGCAAGGGAGAAATAAACAAGTTGACCTAAGATCTTTCATCCCTATTTTTAAATGGAACACTACTACAGCAGTCTCTTAGATTTCTTAGGAATTGATTTCTAACCTAGGCTGACGATCAACACCGCAATAAAATCATAGCCCATTGCAACTGCTGTCTTTGAATGTATATACTCATGGTTACGCTTCAACACAAAGCAGCCATGTCCCTCCTCTTCTCCCTCCCACCCTGCCAATTTTGGCAGAGAAGTGATTTTCATATATGCTTCTTATTCTGGTTCAGACAGCATCAGCAAAATTAGCTCAGATCAGTGATTTAAGATGTTTTAGGCAAGTAATCTTATTTTCCCTGAAACAGATTAAGGAGCGACCGCGCAATTCCTCTATAATTGCAGATAGCAAAAGCCAGACTACGATTAACACCTGGCAGAACTAGACCCTTGAATGCCTTGAGCTGCACATAGAAAAGCACTTGACGTTCACAGCTTAGCCAGAGCCTTATTATCACCTTAAAATTATTTGGAATTTCCAAGTAAGAAATTAAATTAAAGTCCCCTGAAGAAACTTAAGCGCTTGGGTAGATATTTATTACAGAATATAATTCTCCTGCACTTTCACAATGGCAACATGTTAGAAACTGCAGGAGGAACAGTCTGTTGTTGCATGGACATTGACAATGTAACTGGTCAGAACCCTTGTGTTAACCTTGCAGCCAGCTACTTTAGTAGGATCTGCAGTGCGAAACTTCAGCTTATGACCACTATCATGACCAAAACTGTAATCCACATAAAAATGACCCACACCACAATAGTTCAATTAAAAACAAATACAATTTGTTTTGTTGAAATAGATGTAAACAAGTCTGACAGAAGATGAAAAAAATTCTCCGTTTATTCTTTACCCGTCCAAAAGGATCCACCGTTACACTGTGAGGAATCTTGAACTGACCAATGCCGGTCCCATTTGTTCCAGTCAGCCATATCTCTTTGTAATCTAAACAGTGAGCACCATGAAAAATAAAAGTTAAAAAAACAAAAGTTGCAGTAAGAAAAACAACAAATAAAATAGCTTTAAGTCATTCCCTTGCAAAGTTACTTTGCATAATTTTTAAAAGGTGGAATATCTAAACCTAGGTTTTTTAAATACAGTCCTACCGACACATAAACCCAAGAAATACTGGAACTACTACAGGAACTACTACAGGAACTACTACAGGAACTACTACAGGAACTACTACAGGAACTACTACAGGAACTACTACAGGAACTACTGGATTTTTATTAAAGGATTTTATTAGATTTTATTAGAGGATTTTATTAGAGGATTCAGGATTATAGTACACAAAAGCCACAGTCCAAGGCTCTGTTAAGCACTGTATTAAAAAAAAAAAAATATATATATATAGAAACAGTTGACCAATTATGATATTCATTTGTTTACTAAATTGATTCTTTACATTTGTTACCTTGCAGTTTTGAGTTTTAACAATTTACCATTTTGCAAATTAGATATTAGCAAAGAGATTGTTTTATGATAGCACAAAGGAGAAATGGTAGCTCCTCCACTTTTCCCCAACTGCAGACGTGTGCAGACTCCACACTCACTGCCCTAACCAACACTGACCATCTAACTGGGGAGTATGAGCAAGCTAATTAGAATAATGGAATATTTTAAGTATAAAAGATCTCCAGACACCATCGGGTCCAACCTCCTTCTCAAAGCAGGACTAGCCTTAAAACCAAATCCAACTCTGAAGTTAAACCATGTTGTTCATAACTCACCAAATTTTGAGCATCTCCAGGAGTGGAGACTGCACACCCTCTCTGGCCAAGCTATCCACTGTCTGATAACCCTCACTGTGAAACTTTCCTCCCCAAAAAATGAACTGGAATTCAGCCCTCTTGCATCTTTTGCTCAGTGTTGCTCGTTTTTCACTGTGCATCTCCAAGAAACACATGGCTCTGTCTTCTCTATACCCTCCCATCACTGACTTGAAGACAGCAATAAGAATCCTCCTTATCCTTCTCTCTTTAAGACTGAACAAACTCATTCTCTCAGCCTCTTGTCATAAATGATTAGGAGGTTTCTCCTGAAGTGACAAGCAGTAAAACAGGACCTGATCCAACAAAGTCTTCAAACCGATGTCAAATGACAGCTCTACCTAGTCCTCGCATAAAAGTATTCTCAACCTGTGTTATTTAAAATTCAATTTTCAATAGTCAACTACAGCAGAAGTTCATTTTTCCATACCGTTGGATAATTTGAGCAATCTGTTATTCATTCCTCCATCTCCATCCACAATATAGATATCTCCACTTTCCTCTACAAAGACCTCTGCTGGTTGATCAAATTGCAGGGGAATCAAACTTGAACCAGCATTACCTGGTGTGCCCAAGACCTGCATAAGTTTACCCGAAGGGCTATACTGTTTCACGGTGTGACCATATTTCCCTGAATTAAGAAAAAAAAAAAAGGGCAAAAACATCTTAACAAAACAAAATGTAAGTATTACAACTGATTACAAAGATTAAAAAAGAAAATCTCCTGATACTCACAAGTGATATTAATAAATCAAACAGACAAAATTCTATAGTGAGAATATGACTGTGGGTTAGTAAATCCAGAAGCTACAACAATATTCATCCATTGTATTAAGGCCACCAAACCTAGGACAGAAGATAAGTCTAGCCAGAAGATTTTTTTTCTCCCTGATACTTCTCCTGGGGAAAAAAAGGCAAAACAAACAAAAAACTTGCTTACTAAGTTCAGAAGCTATAAGCAGACACACAGCTTAACTTGTGAACCTTCAGAGTATTTCATGCAGCATCTGAGAAGTTTGTTCATGGCAGGAAAGGCATAAATCTGTCTCAGAATTGTTTGAGAGACTTAAATAAAGAGTTGTCTAAAGTAGCATCTGCAATATTAGCATTTTCTTCCCCACCTAATACTTCTCATATCACCACCATGCATACCTGTTCCAACATCTGTGATCCATACTGAACTATCTGTTGCGGTGTTCAATACAAAGATACCATGAGGCATTTCCACTGTATTATTCCAGGAGTGAAGAAAATAGCCTTCCTCTGAGAATACAAGTACCTTTGGTACATTATCTCCCCTCTGAAAAGGCAAAAAAAGGTCTATTAAGAAAGCACATTAAGCAAGTAATCATATTTTTGAAAATTCCTCTTTGTAAGGTTTTTGCAATGTTTCATGAATCATGAGTCTCCTGAGACTGTCTGCTAGATCTCATTTTTTCCAGCTAGAAAAGAGAGACAGTAGTCTAAGTTTAGCATGCAAAACCTTCCACTCGTTCTAGACTTTGAACTTAAATCATGTAAAGTCCAATTTTAAGAGCAGCCAAGCTCCTGCAGCTATCTTGGTCTTCATTTTCAATCATGTTTTTATGTTCTTGCTGAAAAATACGCCTAGCATAACACATGCATTAAAAACTACAACTGTACTTATTAGCTGCATGGCACTCAAGTACTCATATTGTGCTTTATAATTAAATCCCACCACTTTCCATGAGGAGAATGTCTTATCCATGACCTAGAGATACCAATGCATGGAACTGGGTAAAGCAAATAATTGAACTCCAATTACTGTAACAGGCTGAAAGAGCTGTGCGGTTTTGATTTCATGGGACAAAGACTGAAAAAGCAGAAGGGGACTACTCAGCTGCCCCTGAAACAGTGTTTACATTACAGTCAGAGAAGAAGCTACTGTAAATCAGTTAAGTTGGATCATGCATTCATATCACAGAAATTTAATGCATTTAAAAGCACAAGCAAGTACAGTCCCAAAACTGCTTTAAAAAGGGATATAGCAGAGATATCTATACTTATATTTTCACAAATTTTGATACACTAATTATTCCTATATATACACACACACATATATATGTTTTAATCTAAAACAGACACTTTAAAGTCAAAAATACACTAGCTTAACAAGGAGAGAAATATAGTATTCTCACTCACTTGTCCCACATAGACCAAACGGTGAAGAGAGTCAACAGCAACACAAAATGTTTGACCAGTGAAGTATTCTGGAATTTTAGGCCAGCCTATGTCCAGCTTGTACATCTGTTGCTGTCCCTTCCAAGGAGAGGAGTAATCAAATGCTTTTAAAAACTGAAAATACAAAAATAAATACCCATTAGTAGTTAAATCCCACCACGGTGGGATCAGAAGAATCAGCAGTAGAAATTAACTTTGTTCTGAGACATCATAAATTGATTTATTCAATTTAAATTAAGAAGATAGATAAACAGAAATACTCTTGTAGCTAGGGTTTTGAACTGCAAACTGGAAAATTTCAACAAACTGGAAATTAGCTAATGAAGTCCTTTTGGTTGGGGAGCCCTGGAATTTGAAGGCAAAACAAACACACTGAAATTTCTTACATCAAAGTTGCTATTACTATCTGTAAGTTGCACTCCAAAATCAGGAAAACAGTAGAGAAGGTCCAAATGCAACAGAATAAACAAACACTTCAAGAAAATATGAAAATAAGAAAAAGAATAAAGGGAAAATACAGGTCAAGAAAGAAAACTACATCTTAGAAATGGAGAAATGTAAGATACTGGGAACGGCAAAATGCATGTCAACGTATACATTTTAAAGGATAGTGGAAGAAAATAATCTTCCATCTTTTTGTTCTATTTTTTCCAGCAGAATAATGAAAGCTAAGCACAGCTACGCTGCAGCAAGCACTGGATGGAGATCTAAGCACTAAAACGGAAAAGATCAGGCTAGAACTAAGAAGTAACAAGTGGTGGCCCTGAAGTACCAGGGCCATCCAACATTTCTGTTAATTGCCTCGCCAGAAGTAGGGGTTAAATTGGTGACAGAGAACTACAAACAGCGTAAGAAAGACTAGACTATCATGAAGGAAAAGTAATTAAGCAGGGACAAAATCCGACAACAAAAAGCGCAAAGTTATTGACCTATAGATTACCAAGTTTTTCCTCGTTTAAGCAGAGGGTATTGCTTGGAAACCCCTGAAAAAGAATCCCCCGGCGCCCGCGTTTATCTCAGAAGGGCTGCGAAGCCACATCACCGAACCTCCGCCCAGAACGACCTGAGCCGCAGGAGGCGCGGGAAGGCACCAGGACGAACCGGGTGCCGGGGCCCTGCCCGTACCCCTGCGGGTCCCCGCGCAGGCCGGGGACAGGCCGGCACCGCCGCCCCCCTCCCCCGGTATCTGCCTTCGGGCGGGAAGCCGTAACCGGAGGGTTTGCACAGAGCTCCCGCGCGTCGCCCCCT
This sequence comes from Dromas ardeola, assembly GCA_013398915.1. Lineage (NCBI taxonomy): Eukaryota > Metazoa > Chordata > Aves > Charadriiformes > Dromadidae > Dromas > Dromas ardeola. The sequence goes on from VYZM01005817.1 coordinate 26,884, forward strand.
CCCTCAGGCCGCCGTCGCCGCAGCCCACCTGGGCGCCCCAGAGCAGGGCGAGCAGAGCCAGCAGCCCACCAGCCATCACCAGCCACGGCCCCTCCGGCCGCTTCCGCCTCATGGAGGCCGGAACGGGCGGGCCGCGTTGCCATGGCTGCCACGTGACCGGCACCCCCCCTAC
>VYZM01005817.1:27113-40478 GCA_013398915.1 Dromas ardeola
CTCGTCCCCCATCGCCGCTTCTCCCAGCGCCGGGCTGCCCGGAACCGCGCCGGCTCCGACCCCAGCGGCGGCAGCGCAGAGGCAAAACAGAGAGGGCGCGGCGACTTTGTGACAACACCGCGGCAGCGTTCAGCGTTTCAGCGCGATGCCAGGGAACTGGAAGAGGGGCGAGTTCATCTCGAGTTTCCGCTACTTCTGTTCAGGCGTCCTTGTTGGCGACCAGCATGGAAAAGGAGCCTTCGGCTCCGCGTAGTGATGTCACAGGACCGCGACGGCGGCGAGGCAGGACCGGCGGCGCCCTGTCCGTGGCTCCGGGCTGCGCGCCGCGCACTCGCCTCCCCGCCCGCCTCGGCCCTACCTCCGCCCCGCTGCCCCGGCGGCCGCTCGGAAGCGCCTCGGTCTCTGACCGCCGGGATCAAAGCGGGTGGCGGCGCAGCGAGCTATGGGGCGCGGGGGCGCCCTGCGGGCGGGCGAGGGCCGGCCGGGCCTCGGCGCCGCGTGTTGAGGAGCGGCGGGGGCGTTGGGCGGCCGCCCTCTCCCCGGCACTGCCTCCGCCTCTCTCTCTGCTCCGGGCCCTTCTTCTTCCTGCGCCGGCAGGAGAGCCGCGCGGTGAGCGGGCGCGGGTCCCCTCCGCTCCGCGGCCGGCGGCCTGCTTTTGTCTCTTGCGCCGTGTCCGGCATTGCAGGGGCGTCAGCCCTGAATTCCCAGCGGCCGAGAAGATCCCAGGCTGCCTTTCTCGCCTTATTGCTTTTCAATATTATTTTTTTTCTGTATGCCTAAAGACTGTCAATAAAGTCTTTGGCCTGGATTTTTTTTCTTTTATTTTTTTTTCATTTTATTAGTTTTCCTCCATTTTTTAAGTATCCGCATTGAATGAACTAATAAAGATGGATAAGAAATCATTTGAAACCGTGCTGGATGAAATTAGAAAGGTAACTTCTCATTTTGCTTGTTAGTTTAACCATTTGATGGTAGAATATGCCTCTTAATGAACACACCAGGTTTGCGTTCTTTAAGAATCGCTTCAGGATTTAATAAAGACTAAATTTCACCTCAGTGTGAAAAACTATAATCCTGTGTTGCTGGTGTATCCATAGTTTTTGTATGTCGGGTATAACCGTGTAAAGCTGCTGTGACACGTGTGCTCTCTTTGAGATATTTTTATTTTCCCAGAAAACTTGAGATTGAATGTCCAGACTGCTAACCACTGAGCTAACAACGCGTGCTGGAAGAGTGCTCGTTTGAAATTAGCACTTGAATAAGTTCATCGCACCGTTTTCACTGTCAAGGAACATGGGGGGAAAAAAGGCCACGATAGCCAAGTATCTCTTACTTAAGAGGAGGGATAGCGTTTGCTTGGCCTAACCAGAGATGGAGACTTCTAGTGTGAGGTGTCCACCTTTTATGTGGTGGTTTAGGAGATACAGTGCACAAATATGGCATGAGAGGGCTGATTTCCGAGCTGTGCTCTGCCGCCCTTGTTCAAAGCTACATCTCCCACAGTTCAGGAGTGTGTGCACACCTTCCTCCAGGATGTGAAATCCTGGGGTTTGATGTGTGCTCTGAACTGTGCTTGTGCAGCTCCTGTTAAAAGCTCACTGGGCAAAATACCTCCTAGTTGCAAGAAGCAGAGATACCAGCCTGGGCTTCCTGGTGTCTGGCAGGTGCTCTCATTTCTTTCTGCACAGAGGTTTGCTTTTAACAGGAAAGCTATAGATTAGTGGTTGGGACAGTTTCCCAAATGCTGGAAGTGGAAAAGGGGTTAGGAAAATGTGTCTGGATCCTTCAGAACCTCTCAGGTTAGTGGAAGTATGGTTCCTGTCTTGCATGAGAAGTACGAACCTGGGATGACGTATTTTGCTATAGTTAAGCAGAGGTGATTTAAGTGTCACAGTAGAACAGCTGTGTGTCCTGCTAAAGCTGTTTTGGTGTGAAAATTAAGGGCTTGTTTTGGATAAAATTGTCTTATGGCAGAAAAGGAATCCTTAGCATTTTTGTGAAAGGTGTTTTTTTTGTTATGATGGGTTGTCTGGGAGAGGTCATTTCCTTTATTTGGACTTGGGTTCTAGAGTTGAATTTCAGTTCAGCTTCTCTTCAGCGTGAGATACAGTCATGGCTGCAGTTGGGGTAGTATTATTTTGGAAGATCTCGAGGTATAAACCACTGTACACAGAAGCTCCAGCGAGGAGTCTTTGTTATCACAACATTTTTACATAAGGTCATGATCATAAATTCTTTATAAGACATATTCCATGTTCTATGCTCTGTAACCATCTAAAAGCGTGACAGCCGAAGATATTTCAGGGTGTGGACCTCCTTCCCAATCTAAGAATTTTTACAGAAAATCTGGTGAAAAAAATCAAGGAACAAATTGCACATGAATACTTTCTCTGAGAATTGGTGGTGGGAGGGAGTAATGTTTCAAATACTACTACTGCAGTGCGGCCCTTCAGAATATGCTCTGTGATTCCTAAAGACTTCAAACAAAAGGGGTTTTGACATGTGATTTTAGGCAATTGTGTTTCCTGTATGCTATCTGCCTGTATTCCTGTAAACCTAATTTACTGTTGATCTAAGGATCAGTGCTGTGCTGTGTTAATAATAGCTGTGCTGTTCCAGTCTAATGTTCATTTTCCAAATGCTTATCTTGTGTCTTTGTTGCTAGGTCTTTGTTTAAAATTCATTTCTAGCTCTGTGGTAGAACCTTCTTTATTATGTGATTTACAAGTCAGTTGTGTTAGCATGTTCCATTTTCAGTCCTACAATTAGCAAGAACAATTATTTAAATGTCTTACTGTGTAGCTTAGTTCTATCTTTATCCATATATATTTTTGATTATTAAAAAAATAAAGTTTGGGGTGTGGTTTTTTTCATAAATATACATAGAAATGCCATTTGTGTTCATATAATGAAGTCATTCAGTTGTTTTAAGGAGGAAAAGTGACATTTGTTTTGGTAAAGAAGTTGCTATATGACATACCAGGCTTTTTTCCAAAATACATGAAGAGATGGAAGGGAGAGAAGAAAAAATGAGTGTGAAGAGAGAGTTCTTTTTCCCCTGTGACTTCAGCATGTCTGGTAGTGTTCGTCTCTTAATGAGGTACAGAAAGGAAGGGGGTTGCCTCGGAGAGTATTTGAGTGGGTTTCTGTGCACCTGTGCTACTCACAGTCGGGTTGCAGAGATGGAGAGCCTCACATCTGTCTGTGGGACAAGGACAAAAAAAGAAGCAATAGGGGTAGGTTTTAAGGTCATTGGGAAGAAGGTAGAAATGGGTGTGTGAGTGAAGCTGAAGGTGATTTGAGAATAAGCGTGAGAGCTAGCAATCGATGGCGCCCTTGGAAACTGGGGAAGAAAGGTGTGTGCACTAGTTTGGGGCTGGAATTCAGCTGTTACCTGTCTTCTTTACATCTCGTGTGTCTGTCAGTGAGCTGGGTATGAGGAGAGGAAGGAGTCCCTGGGTATTAGGTAGCCCATGTGGTTATCAACAAAGTTGTCTTGCCATGAGTCAAAAGCAGTGGCCAGTACTGTGTTAAACTGCTCTGCCTCCTTTGTTTTGTATAATTGCACGTTGAAGTTTGAACTATGGGAAGGTAATGTTAAGACAATATCACCTTCTGGAGCAGCCTTCCTTGTATACTTGGTTTTGTCTGTACAGACTTGTTACCCAGTCTCTTTGTAAATTCACTGAAGTAACATGCTTTGCTAATTATTTTACAGGGAACATACAGAGAGTTTGAATAATCAACTGTATTATCTCGTTTAACGTAAAGTTAATGTAAACCTTAGAGGTAAAAGGAAGAGTGATGATGATGTTATCTCAGTGCAGTTTTAAACAACAAAAAAAAAAAGCAAAATGAGATAAATCAAAAAATGATTAATTTTTTTTAACAGAAGAATTAAATTACATCTCTCTGCTTGTCATTGTTCTCTCAGTTCTCTAAGGAGTATTGTGTTACTTAGGAATATTGCAGTGCAATTGATGCAAATGTCACTTTGTAAGGTGACAGAATATTTAATAATTTAATTTAATTTTAAAATTTATTTATATTTATAAATTATATTAATCTATTTTATATTAATATATTATTCTACCAGATGATTGTGCTATAGTTATATGGTTTGAGTTTTTGAGGGACTAATTGTGCAATATTTTTTTTCTTATATCTTCTAGGCTGTATTGACTGAGTACAAATTAAAAGCCATTGAATACGTTCATGGATACTTTTCTAGTGAACAGGTAAAAGCCAACACAGTCATGGGCCTAATGGGAACTATTGGTTTTGTGTATTTAGTAATGCAAAAGGCCATGTCTGCAATCATACGGAGGCTGATCACATTAGCTTTTTTATTTATCAACTGAAGACATTTAATTTCCCATTATTATATCAGCATTAACCTGTTAAAAATAGTTCCATGTTATTTTATTATCAAAATCATTACATTTTCGTTCCTGTTGTGTGGGGAAAATTGGAGAAATTGATCATCATGGAATGTATAATTATTTTGCATGTATTTTCTAAACTGGCATGTAGTAATAAGTGACCAACTTATTTTAGTACTATATAATTTTTTTTTCCTATTTCGTTTTCTTCTGTTTGGGTTTGTTTGTTGTGGGTTTTTTTTTTTGATGTTTGGTGAATGTGCTGTTTGAGATACTGAAGGTTTATAAGCTTTTTCAGAAAGATTTATTTTTTTTATTCTAATACTGTGGCAGTTGCACATACATGCAAATATATAGAGAAGAGTAAGTATTTTAAATATTTCCATAGAAAAACTTCATCTCATAACAGAATTTTTAGGTGCCTGCTTAGAAATACAAAGAACATTAGATGCTGGTAGGCATTGATGTAATCAGCCATCACAGACAGGCACGTGTATTTTGGCAGTATACCACTATACTCCAAAAATGGAAAGATCGTATTGATGCTGTTAGCATAATTTTTTAATATATATAAAAGATTAATTGAAGGCTTTTCTGTTGCAGGTCGTTGAGTTACTGAGATACTTTTCCTGGGCTGAACCACAGCTCAAGGCAATAAAGGCTTTACAACATGTAAGTTCTTGTGGCATAATCTTGTACAGTTAAGTTTGCCCTCTTAATCTTATTTTAGTTTTGTGATGTCTACATTTGCAACTGATGGGTCAGTCTACCCTTTAGTCTTCAGAGTTTCCTCTTCATCTCTTTCTTTTTCAATGGTATCAAAATACAAAACATCATACTTTTAACCAGGGTATCTTTTCTGACTAAAGTATCTTTCCTGTGTATCACAAGAATAGATGTAGCCATTTTCAACTATTGTTAGCTTTCCTAATTTCTCTGCTTTTGGCAAGTGCTTTTTGCAGTTGCTTGTTCAGCATTTAGCACAGAGTCTCCTTCCCAGTGGGAGGGAGAGAATATTAAACATTTACTGAAATACATGATATGAAGCTGTTACTGAGTAGCATTCTGGGTTTTAAATAATTGTAGTGTCTTATTTTATGTACACTTTTTTCTTTCTTGCTTACTTGTCAGAAAATAGTGGCCGTTCCGGCATCGAAAATGGTTAATATTCTCAACTGCTTCACATTCAGTAAAGATAAACTTATTGCCCTTGAAATCTTAGCTTCGTAAGTATCTCTCATGTTATATTTCCTTAAGTTGTATTGTTTTTACTAATGTTTCAGTATATAAAACTTAAGATTCTTCTAGAAAGAAGCCCTGTGGGCAGTTAAGGTAAAACACAAATCCATTATTGATGGGGCTGTAAAAAGAAGAATTAGAAATAGACATTGTGCAAAATTCCGTAGTTCATCTGTGTCTTGAGCATGTGGGCTTCTGCCTGCTGGAAAACTGCCACTTTGACAATATTTTTACAGTGTCTTCAAATCATATAGAGAACGAAGAGGGCCTTAAGCTTATTTCTGCTCACTGAAATGTAAAAGGCTTGAGACCAGACTGTTCTCGGCATTGATCCTTTCGCATTTGAAAAGCCCTCTAAATATTACATATGTAAAAATGAGTTAAGTAAATACATGTCTTAAATTGACACATTTGATTTACAAATCTAATGCCTATAAAAGATGTGTATATATTCTAAGTGGATCTTTACACAGAAAGTTGAGGTTTTTCACTGAACACAGTTGCTTCAAGGGACCTATCAACCTTTACCTATGTTTATATTGGAACTCTTCTTCTTCTGCATGGTTTAGGGGATTTATTATATGAAGTGTTGTTCTGGTTTTTTTTTTTCGTGGTTTTTTTTTTTTGTGTGTTAAGTATGTCTGCCTTGCATGTGAATCTTACATATTGCAGCCAGCTTGAACATTTTGGGGCATATAAATTCATTATATAAATATCCATAAAACAAGTAAGACTGAGGACATAGACATGATCTTGCTTTCAGAGTTGAGCTTTAAGAAGCTGTATGAATACTCCTAGTCTCTTTTAGACCAAGACAAAACAGGGTGGCCTCTTTGAAGTTCAGTGGCACATTAAACTAACCTGTTCTACTTCTTGAAATGAGACTGGAGCTCACAGGCTCTTTAGTTGTTACACGTCAGCTGGTGCGGGGGGAAAGCGTGGTCACTTCTTTAGCTGTTAAATTTCTACAGTGCAAGAGCATAATAAGGGAGTCATGATACATAAATCCCAACCCAAATCTACGTACTTTGCTACTCAAAACTAGAGACCAAAGCTGAAAGTTCATTCACATTTTAATACCATTCTTTGAAGTGTTTTTCATGTCTTCATTCAACATTCTGCTGTTTCCATTTGAGAAGTCCTCCTTTTTGGGGCTGTATTGTAGTTCCGGTGGTTTGCATTGGGAGGGTAGCGTTTAACAGCAGTAAAGGTTTTTAATCAGGCACTAGGCTCCTTGTTACTTGCACGTTTTGTTGTTCTCTTCGGTGTGTCTAGTGTTATTTTTGGGAGAGGAGCAAGGAGAAAGGAAAGGTACTTTTTGGAACTGCGTGAAGGGTTTCACTAGCTGTGCAGAACATGGAGAGAATTGCCACGAGTTTCATGTTTTTCATTCCGGAGTAAATAAGATGAAAATTTGTTTCTCCACCAGTCTATCAGGAAACGGTGGCAAACTGAGTAGCTGCTGGTTTTCTGCTGTGCTGGGAATTGTGTGGTAGAAGCAATTAAAGCTTTCTAATGAACTGTTGTGATGCAAAATTCATTTTGTCAACATAGTTATTTTTGCCATGAAGTTTAGCTATTGTTGTCCATTGTTCCATATTGATATTTAATTCTAATACCATGTTTCATGTACGGGTATGAAGACCATATTTAAGCCCAGAGTTTTTAATTTAATAATAATAGTAATATTATGATCTGAACGAATTGTGGTTTCTTTAGTGTACTGTTGGGTACTGGCTGCGTAAGTGTTGATCACTTTTCGGTACTGCGTTATTTCTGATAAGCATATGGAATGGCAGTAATCATCTGTCAATGTCTTTATTTATAGCAACATTGTTGATGCTCAGAATTACCGCCTTATTGAAGATCTGTTCAGAATTAACATGTCAGAGAAGAAAAGATGCAGAAGAATTCTTGAACAGGTAGTGAAGATATTCTAGTATCCTCGATTCTGCCAAATACAGTATTGTTTCCACCCTTATGGTCATTGTGGGGTCAGGACTTACCATGGGGACTGCTGGGAACTACTGGTGGAAGTCAAGCTGAAAGAAGCAGCTGCAAAAAGATAAGAGCTATGTAATACATGTGCAAAAAAAATGGAAAATTTCCGTCAGGCATTAGGATCATATGGAAAAAGGGGCACAGAGTTGCAACCAATGCTGAAGGAAACAGTCTGCATGTATTTTAGATAACACCAAGTGCTTAACCCCAAGTTCAGTGGAAGCAGAGGTGGTCTGAGTAGAGTTATTCAAAACAAAGGGGACTTTGGCAGAACCTCACACTATTTAGATTATTTGGGAAGAAGATTTGAGGCAAAGCTTTGAATTGTTCCATGTAGGTTGATACATGCAGGCTAAGTGTCATGAAATAGTAAATAATTTCTTTAAAGCATTGAATTTGACAGCAAATAATGTCCTTTCTTGATTATTTTGCAGGCTTCAAAAACGGGTTGTAAGGCTCCTCATGCTATGATATCATCCTGTGGCATGATTCCAGGCAACCCTTATCCCAAGGGAAAACCAAGCCGCATAAATGGAATTTTCCCAGTAAGCATGATCCTATGCTTTTACTTTTCACAGCATACTTGATTTAGGATTCGTTATAGTATGAGCAAAACCAGGATTCATATATGTGGAAGGAGGAGTGCAATCAAACACGATGGTTTTGGGGTTGGTTTTTTTTTGTACCCCATTACACATTTATAGGGAACTTGCATTATTTTTATTTGCCCATTCTTTCTATGCCACTTCAAGTAAAGATTGCTGCATAAATAAGACATCGTTCACATAAGGAAAGCATTGTAAACTCCAGCAATATTTGGCAGAACCAGGAGAGGTATAAACAACCTTACTGGTAAGTTGATAAGATGAGCTAATATGGTCACTACAGTAGCACTGCTAATTTTAGTGTAGTTCTTGAACAACCATGTGAAGTATTTCCTGTGAATACTTTAAGGGACTGCAAAATGCAAGTTATCATGTCCACAAATCAAAATGCGTAATTCTAATTATGTCAGAAACATGGACTGTTTAATATGTATCTCTTTACAAAAGCTCGGTGTTAGAAACCAAGCTATTGGAATGCTGTTACTTATCATTTTACAAGCCTAGAACACAGTTTCTTTTTCCCAGCAAACATGGTTAAGTATCACTTTCAGAATATTCAAAAACTCAAATGTCGTTTCGAAAAAAATTAAATATGACAGAAATTGTATAGCAAGATTTACTTCTAAATTAATACTTAATAATTTAATTTTCTTTTGTTTCAGGGAACCCCTATCAAAAAGGATACAGAAGAATGCACTAACGAAGGAAAGGGAATAGCAGCTCGTATACTTGGACCATCCAAACCAGTACGTCTAATAAATGAGTACATAAATGAAATTTTAAGGAAAAAAAATGCAACCACCAGGCAATTCAATGAGATTTTTGTATAAAATGCTGTTATGTTGCAAGAAGACTGTAGGGCAGGAATTTAAACAAAGCTAAACTTCTATAATAAAGATAACATGACCAAATATTTTTTTATTTAACTTGAAAAGAAGCTCTGGTTTATATCTGTGGGGGATAAGATTCTCTAGTGGACACAATGTTGGGCATTTGAAGGCAGAATTTAAATTATAGTAGCAGAAGGCAAAACTAAAAGTGTTTTTAGTAGTTCATCATGAGCTAGTGTAAGTTTTAGATAGGACTATATGCAATTTGTTATTACAATCTCCAAGGGTTTCCCACATGAACGTAAAAAATGCCTGCATCTTGGAAACCTGAATTACAGCGGTGCCTGAGAACGAGGTTCTTGTTTCTTAACAACACAGCTGATCTGTTTTTCAAAATTTTTAAGTATGTGGGACAAACGTTCAATGAACCTGATACTATTTTGAAGTATTGTCCAAATGTTTTATTTTCACTTTTATTATAAGATGTTTCCCACGAAGCTGTAGGGACAGGTACCTTAATAAGTATTCGTTAGTTTTAAATGTGCTAAATTTTTAAAATGAGAAGTTAGTCCAAGACTGCAGAGTGTGAAAACTACAAGACAGAAAGGAGTTCCCTTTCCCACCTGTGTTCAGTATTATTTTAAAATCTAAAGGTATATTAGTGATGTTTGTTTCATTCTTTTCAGAAAAAGAGTGAAATATTTGCAGTCACTTTGGATATTATGAAGAAATTTGATATCACATATTTTTCCTGTGAAGAACAGCTGTCTGTAGTAGTATCTGAATGTTAACTTTTTGTCTGAGAAACATTAGGTAATGCTTTCACTATTGCTTCTTCTGATTGTTTTTTGTTTATGTAGGCTCCATCAACCTACAATCCACACAAACCAGTTCCATACCCCATCCCACCATGTCGGCCACATGCAACTATTGCACCAAGTAAGGCTTCTACGTGTTTTAGCTTGATGCTATTGTTTCATCCATTTGCCTTTTCAGTAATAAGCGTCAAGTGTCAGTTTCTCTGACCATGATCATATCTGAAATTGGCTTGTGCTCCCTAAGCTTGCTCTGGGTACTGGTTTCTGCCTCTTCCTGTCATGGCTGCAGAGCTGATAAAAAGAGAAATATATTGTATCCTTTTCCCAACATCTACATCGTAAGGAAAATTTACAGTCCTGTTCCGATGACAAAATATTTAATTTATGGGGCACTGTACACGTTAGACAAGAGTAGGCTTGTGCCTTTGTTGTAATGTTTGACCAACATTTGAGATTTGGCTTGACAAGTCTGTTGGCTTGTTGCTGGTGTACCAAACTTAGGAAATGGTCAAGCATAGGCCTGAATTGGGTGGAAATATGTAGGAACTGCTGAAGGATGGTAGTCTGTTTCTTGGTTGAAGGGGTACTCTGTTTCTCAGATGCCTTCAGCTTTACTTTCTCTCTGTCACAATGAAGAGAAAACAGTTTCCTTAGAGAAAAGTTTAAGCATGTAGATTTCAGTCTCAGAAGGAACACAGTCATAGCCTTTCTTTTCCTGTGTATGGTCTGACTGTTCCTAGCCATGTGCCTCAGGTAAGATTGAGTCTTTCTTCATAAACTCCTCTTGCTCTGCTGCATCAGTTGTTTGATTCCAGACATTTTTGGAAGGGACCAAGGCAACTGCTGTTTCTTTGGAAGAAGAGGTTGGAGTACTTATGTAGTCAGACTCTGGTCCTTTTGAGCAGCAGCGGAAAGCTTTTCCTAATCTTGCCATGCTGTACTGTAAAACAAGGAGCGCTCTGGTTAGGAAGCTTGCATTTCACTGATGCTAGGGATTTCAGGGAGTTTTTAAAGTAGTTGATACGAAAGTGTGGTAGAGCTCTTCGCATGTATGTTGAAGGGTGAGTTGTCTAACCAGTCTGCAAGTCTCTTCATAGTCAGTTTGGAAAAATTGGCACTACTAGTGGCTAAAGTCAGTCTGATGATTTGTGCCCTAGAAATGACTTGCTCCCCAGAAAGTGTACAGGAAACTTGTAGACTGGCTCAAATTTATATTAAACAAATCCTGCCCAAAGTAAGTTAGGGCACAAAATTTGGCCTGTGACTGGATGTAAATATTAGTATATTTTAGGATATGAAACTGCTTTTGGGGTTTCAGGGCCTTAGTAGGCTGCAGCATGGTTTTTAAAAAAACTCTTGTGACAACGGAACTCATAACTGATGATACAGGTTTTTATATATATATATTTATATATAATGTGTTAAATGAGATTGCAGATACTGTCCTGAAACTATTAAATGTGATGGTTTTCAAGCAATGATCAGAACGGTCAGAAAGATGTTTCGGTTTTTGCCTCTTGTATGTATTGGTTTAACATTTCCTTCCTGGGTCATGCAATGATTGTTAGTTACTTTTCTGATTCTCAGCCAACAGTTGCCATGCAAGAAATCTTAACATTAGGTAGAACTATTATGAAAGTGTGAAATCAGAAAGGAGTTATGTATGACATTACTGCACTTTGAGTAATGTTCAAGTGCTACCTTTTCCCACGAGCATAAGTTCTTCGTTCAGGACCACTGCGAAGTGTGTTTATGTTCCTGTGATTTGAATTCTGGTGTTCTTCATCAGAACTGTATACGACAGCTATGTAACAGTTTGAGTCGCTCCAAAGAATAAGGGAGGAAAAAAGGTATTTTTTTATATGTTAAGTACAATAGGTATTTTTTATTAAAATAATTGCTAACCCACTTGAATTTATTAACATTTAAAGAAAGATTGAAGAATGATAAACTTAAGTATTTGAGATGGGACATTTTTCTCTGAATTTTTCGACTAGTGTTGGAGGGCTGGTCATGGTCACTGATGCATGTTTGGCTCTTTTGTTTGTCAAGGCTTTAATGTTAAAGGAAGAGTTGCAACAGCCTTTAAGTTAGGAATAGAAAAAGAACAAAAGATGCTGCAGACTCTGAATCCCTCCTCCCCTTTGAGTTTTTCAGGCAAAAAGGAACTGAAAGCAAATGAAATCTTACTTTTTCAGGCTCTTTCAAGAGAACTGCCCTTACTAAAATTTGGATCATGACGCATGTCACTCAGGCAGACATTAGCAAAAGCCAGCATGCAGCCTGGATGATTAACTGGTCTGGCTTTTTGGTGAAGGAATGCCTTTATGATTTTGAAAATGTTCTTTTAAAGGAAAAGACGCTTACTGGTTCATTTAGATATGGGTTCTTCTGAGATGTGTATCGCATTTGTTCTTTTAGGTGCTTATAACAATGCTGGCTTAGTTCCAATGGCTAATGTCATAGCTCCAGGCTTACCAGCTCCTCCCCCATACGCTGCTAATCAAGTGGTATCAGGTAAAGCGTCCATACCTTTAAAAATGTTGATGGTATTTTTTCTAATTCATTGTTGTGAATGGATCATTCACGCTGGAGTGTCATTTGCTTTTAAATAACAAGCTGTTATTCTCCATTTAGAAAATGAGGACCTTTCCAGCCAGGCAAAACCTTCCCAAAATCAAGGTAAATTGCAGATCCACTGGGGGATTTTTTGGTTTGATTGTATCATTGTTATTTGTTCAGAAAATGTAAACAACTTATTTGTTTAGTGGGATTTTCATAAGCCTCTAGGTATTTAACTACTGTTGGAGTAAGATCCCTTGAGAATTTTGGAAAAAATCATCTCAGGCATTCGACACTTAGAAGCATCGAAACATTAAAATTCGGCTTTTTGTGTTAGCTCATTAAGGTTTTATATTCTTCAGCATATAAGTATGTGAGAAATCATACCAAAAACTAAATCAAAACATGCTTGGCAATGTAGTGCACTGAAGCACTTCATTAATGTCTTTGCAGTTGTTAAAACTTAGGACATCTATTTGAAAATTCATTCACATTTTGATTTCATATATTAGTTGCAGTGGGAAGCTAGGAATACAAGAGAAGCAGATTCTTTGTAGTTTGTTGAAATCCATGTGTAGAATGTCTTATCCTAGCCTGTTATATCCAAGTATGTATACCTCCACTTTTATCTTACCCTTTAAATTCCAATTCTTTTTGCAGAAGAGAGTGTGGTCTTTTTTTTTTTTTGGTTTCTATTTGTGTGGTACTCTGTATGCTTTGTACAGCTAGTACAAATCATAATAATAAATCCCATTATGAACTACTTACACAAAGGCTTTGATAATACTTTATTATGTTTGACAATTAGAAACTGAAAGTTTACTGACTGTTGAGTCAGCCATATTAACAAATATCCAAAATAAATAAAATGACCATGATAAGTTTAGCTCTTGTAAATATCTCCGGGGGGGGGGGGGGGGGGGTGGAG
>VYZM01005817.1:40496-55994 GCA_013398915.1 Dromas ardeola
TGTCTTTTCTCCTCTATGCCCAGGGATGGGTCTAAAGAAATGTTGCTGCTTCAAAGAATCACTTTATTCATATATACCCCTTTAAGTGTGCATGTATTTACAAGGTAGTTTATACAGCTAAATGAATACAGTGTAAGGAATAAAACCTTCTCTTAGGAGGAGAAATTCAGTAACAGCTCTGGGTCATGTTGCAGCTGCATTTCTGATGATAATCTTGGCTGTCAGGATTAACAACTGTGATCTTTAGGAGAGCCTTCAGCTTGGAAACAGGATGAGAAAAGGATAGAGTCCAGAGCCAAGTGATCTGGGTCTAGATTTTTGGAAAAGAATATGTAAAAGGAAATAGTTTGTTTGCAAACTTGCTAGTTTTAGAGTTTCAAGATACATAAAACAGGAGTTTGTCATACCAACTTTTGTCCAAGATTTTAAATATTTCAGGTTTGTGTGTATATATATAGAATTTGGGCAAAAGAGAAATCTAAGCTGTCACAGAGTTATGGGTGATGAGTTTGACTGGTTAGATCAGTGATTTGCTTACAGTCGAACAGGTTATTTTGAAAGTAAAATAAAGCACGAGGATTGTTTCAGGGGAATGATTAATTGACACATATTCCACAGGAAACTAGATAGAGGCATATCAAGGCTCTTGACATGCCAGTGTTCATAAATGCAGCTTCTTTCCATTAACCGCCACATTCCCATTCACAGTGTGCCTGCCTTTTTTTGCTTCAGCTTGACTGATGTGTCTTTGACTTACTTTGTAGGACTGATATAAGCTGATATTCCTAGTGGCAGGTGCTTGCCTCGATTATAGACACCTGACTTCAGACTTACAGAAATACTTGTTGATAAGGTCAAGTGCCAATGTTAGTTTAATACTGTAGTGTGATACATGAATTTAAAAGTGTACCTTCTTAGAATCAAAATCTGAAGGAAACACAGTGAAGAGAATAACCTGATTTTGAAGGAAAGAAAAATACCAGCACCTGAAATCAGCTTTCTTCAGTTGTTGACTAAACTTCTCTGAAATCATGATACATTGAATTAACTGGTTCTGAAGGAAATTCTGACCTTCAGTGACAGTGGATGCAGAGGAACCCAGGTGATCTGATGCCAATGGAATATTAGATCTGGTTTGGGTACTGCCAGATGTTAGGGACTAGAGGGAGGGTATTTACCTGTATCACTTAGACATTCTTACAGAGTATATTTGAGTATCTAACTGTCTTGCATGAGATCATGAAGAGGTAGCAGATGTCACAAAGTGTTTTAAAGAGGAGTGGTAGCCTCCATGATGTACAGCTTTGTGTGATGTGTTTGTAACGTACCTTTTTGTTTTGTATTCATAGGCTCCAGTGTTCACTGTTTATATACAGACATTATATGTTAGCTATTGCCTGTGTATCATATTTTGAAATGCTGTATAAAATGTGTTTGTGTTGATTTCAAACATTTCTGACAGTTTCAAGTATTCTTACCAGTTTTGTTTCTTTGCAGCTTTTTCTGCACAAGCGAATCAGCTCTTTACTCCTCATGGTTCTAATCCTTCAACACCTGCTGCTACTCCAGTCCCTACCCCATCACCTGTCAAGGCAATAAGCCATCCATTAGCACCTGCAACTCCACTCATATCTGGGATGAACATGTCTACCCCTGTCCTTCCTGTTTTCCCAGGACAGGTCTCCTCTTCCATCCATACATCTCAGCCATCCACCCCAACCCCTACTGTCATCAAATCCCTTTCATTGCCTGGTGTTCCTGTCACATCTGTTCACAGTGCAACCTCTACCCCTATCCCTGCAGTTTTTTCTGGGCTGGCTTCTATACCCACTGCTACGCCAGCTCCACAAGGTTCTTCCACACCATGCGCCACACCTGCGCCTAGTGAAGCTTTCACATCTGCTGCTGCACCATTTGCTGGCCTCCCGTTCTCTGCAACTTCTTCAATTGCTTCTGCTAATAATCCCACTCCATTGTCATCAGTTTTTGCTGGCCTCCCTTTGTCCTTGCCTCCCAACGCCCAAGGGATTTCTAGTCCCATTCCATCTACAATCGCTAATTCTCCTGCCACTACCATTCCTGGTTCGCTTAGCTTGCCTAACCCCATTTTGTCTGTCTTAAAGGGATTTCTGACATCGAATGACACTTCATTAATCAATTCATCTGCTTTACCTTCTGCTGTGACAAGTGAGCTTGCTTCTTTGTCTGCTCTTGCTAATCAAAGCTCTGACCCTTCCACTTCCTCTGTCAATAAATGCTATACTCCATCAGCCACCCCCACCCCACAGCGTTCCTCCACACCTGGGTTGGCCATTTTTCCAGGTCTTCCATCCCCATCTGTGGCCAATTCTAGTTCCACTCCTCCAACATTGCCTGCACAGTCACCTTTAACCACTTCACCATCGATTATGCCAGTCAACTGCGGCTCATCAGCCTCCCTTTTGCATGGCACAAGCCCTACTAATCCTGATCAGCAGCTGTCATCAGCCCCAGCTGCCACAAGTATCCCAGTTCTGGTCAAAACAGAACCCATAAGTCCTACCCTCTCGGCCTTCAAAGGTCCTTCTCATTCAGCTGGCCCTTCTCATGGCACTATAGGACTGTCGGCGCTGGGACGTGCATACACCTCAGCAGCTTCAGTGCCAGTCAGTTTACCCAGTTCCCTGAATCCAGCGCTATCGGGTCTCTCCTCTTTGAGTGCTCCTCTAAACAATTCCAGTTCTCTGGCTTCCATTTCCCTCGCCCCACATGGCTCCTCTGCTCCCATTGCCCCTGTGTTCAATGGACTTCCTCCTTTTACGTCTCTAACCAGTAACTTTGCTTTTACTGGTAATCCAGCACTTACGCCACCCGTCACTCTCCCAGGGTCCTTGTTAGCTACTCCGTCTACAACCCCTTCAGCCGTGTCTGCCCCTCATGTGAGTTCCACTGCCGCCGTACTCTCAGGACTCGCCGCCTCAGCAACAGTCTCTGCTCCACCCTTCTCGCTTAACTTGTCCAGTGCCGTCCCTTCCCTTTTTTCTGTTGCCCAGGGACCTCTGGGATCATCAAACCCATCCTTCCCTGGTTTTCCTGTCTCTAACACACCCTCTGTCACTCCTGCTCTCCCTTCTTTCCCTGGCCTCCAGGCATCTTCTGCAGTAGCAGCAGTTGCACCGTTGCCGGCAGCTGCCACAGCCCCATCTCCGGCTCCGGTCCTGCCAGGGTTTGCCTCGGCCTTTAGCTCAAACTTCAACTCTGCACTTGTTGCACAGGCTGGGTATGTTTCTGTTTCTGAAGGAGGTCAGAACCATTTCTTTTTCTCTTGAAAAACACTGATTTTACTTTAGGCGTAGATGTTGTGTTCACTCATAGTTAGTAATTACAGTTAATTTTTAAAGTTAGTTCACTAGCAGATTTCCACCTGTCTTTAGAAACTGATAGAGTAGTTACTAAATAGGTTGTCCTCAGTAGTCCCCATTACGACAGTCTAATCCAGTGAGGTGCTTAGTGGTCTTATTTCCCAGATGAGGATACTTGGCACCTCCTAGGCCTTTACAAGAATGGATTCCACGTGGGCATCCATTGACACATCCAGGTAATAGCAGACAGTATCTTAGATGTTCCTATGTTTTAAGGAAGTACTCAACATTAACTCAACATTAACTTTTGTCTGTAAAGTTTTTTTGTGTGCAAACTGTAGGCACAGCTGAGGTACAAAAATTTCTGAGTTCCCTTCTTAGGTGTGCTCCAGACAGTCTTGGTTTGTGTGTGTATGAATAATTCATAGGTGGGTAGAGACTGGGCTTCTGTTTGGAAATTCTGGCCTTTACGAGGTTTAGAAAAAGAGGTGCTTTTCTAATTTATATAAACATAAGCTTATAGAGAGAGAAACATAGGATAAAACATGATGCAGATGTTCCTAATAATAGCCACATCTTAATATTCTTTCAGCTTGACTTCTGGACTACAGACACCGGGAAATGCAGTTTTTCCTGGTCTTTTATCTCTCCCTGGTATCCCTGGCTTTCCCCAAAGTGCCGCACAATCTTCCTTACAGGAATTGCAGCATAGTGCGGCTGCGCAGTCAGCACTACTACAGGTAACATGCCTATTTGTTAATACTGTTTTGCTTCCAGCAATCGTTTGAGCATGTAGTTGTGTGTTAACTTCTTGGGATTAGTTTAAGTCAGTAAATGGTTAAAACCCCTAGCCTGTTTGAGAACTGATTACAAGGATGATAATAAAGAACAACTCATATTAACTTGCCAATGTACAGGTCTTCTGGACATTATGAATGTGAAAAAGAAAAGACACACAAGTGAAATTTTTGCTAGGTTTGTGTTAAATCTAATGTAGTTGCAAAATTTGTGCTCGGTTCCAGTCTGACATTTTGATACTTCAAGATTTCTGTAGAAAACCAGTTTGTTGTGAGTTATGTGCCTCTCTACACACGCAGTCAGATTGTCTTGAGTTTGTGTCTGCTGTGGTTGTGCCTTTCTTCTGAAAGTTCCCACAAATACAGTTGTCGTAATATAAGCTTGAGGTGGCTTTAGGTAATGTGTATGTAGTTTCATCACCTCTCTTGTCCATGAAACAACTTGTTTCAGTCGTCAACCTACCTAATTTAACTGAAACTATCATCAGAGTTTGTATTTAGATGTTTAGTTTGCCTTTTGTTAAAAACAGCCTCTGTACAGATTAAGGATCCTGGTAGGAAATTTGTCCTTCTCAACAAAATACTGAAAGAGGCAGTTGAACATCTTGAATTAATATTTTCTCTCTTCTGTGACACATCGGTTTTTGAAATGGAGCATGTGTCTAAGTACTGTTCAATATGCAGAATATTGTCAGATATCTTTTGAATATCAAGGGAAGTAGATCAAAAGAAGCAAATTACTTAATCCAGGCCATGCTGCTTTTGCAGCTCAGGAATTTATTTGTTCTGTAGAAAACTATGTACGGAAATTGCATTGAGGAAACATCACTTTTCTTGTTTACAAGTCCCAATCACTAAAATTAACACTTAGCTACTTGAGCAATGAAGATAAAGAAAGTTCAAAGTCAGTGAAATACTACAGCTCCTGATGGAGCTGTGCCTTCCAAATCGGCTGTGGCTTACTCCACTGGAAAGCAAATGCCATTAACGCTTCTTCATTTTTCCTCTTAATCCAGCTGCTTTCCTTGTTCTCTGGTGTTTCAGAGCAACAGTTGCACTACAGTTTAACATCTGCGTATAGGTGCATTGCCCATCTCTGTTCTTTGCATACTTAGATTTGGCTTGAGTCGGACTGGTATTGTGCCTGAAATTTTGCTTGATTTAGGTTTTTGTTTGTTTCTTTGTTTTTATCAGTGCTGTTTCCTAACTTCTTCTCTTCCTTGAAGGCACATTCTGCTTCTGCTCTGGAGAACTATACAGCTCAGCCTGAAGGTTTTGCTAACTATCCATCAACACCAGGAACACCATTTTCATTGCAGACAAGCCTGCCCCAGAGTGGATGGCAATAAATACCAGACACTTTTAAAGACTGCAGTGGTTGCTTGACAGAGCCTGATCCTATTCACTTTGAAGGCTGTCTCCGTGTTAGTGGGAGCATGGTCTGAATTGGGGAAAGAAGGGGAAAACATGAGGGTAAAATGATTGCCAGAGGCTGTGTCAGATGTCAAACCTAATTTGTGATTGCATTTAATTGATTCAGGGTCTGATCCTGTGAATTGCCGAGCATCCTTGACTCTCCTTTTAGCTTACGAGTTGAATGCTTGGTGTCTTACAGGATCAGGGACATTCAAACAGACGCTTATGTAAATAGAGCAATTGGCTGTCAAACTGAATGGGGGAGAACAAGTATACTTAATAGCGTGTGTAAGCACCTATCCTGTTATATTTCATATGGTATATGTGGTTAATATAGAATGAGATCTAGACTGAAACTAGATACTTAAAAGCTGTAGACGATCTTCCACCTAGATGCACGCATCTTGTGTGTGTGTAGATCAAGGTCAGTTTATGGTTCTTCGAATCTTTTCTTCGTATGTGTGAGGTTCTCCTGTTAGCATCAGCAGCGTGTTAAGGGGCGGATAGATCAGAGGGGTGTGGGGGTTTTCTTACGCTTTGAAATATTGTCATGGGCTTGCCGCTGAACTGAGTGCTCCTTTGCCTGAATCTGAACAGGAGAGCTAGGAAATGATGCTGTACTGTATTTGGGTAGATGTGGAGTATGTTTTACTGGAGTATGGTTTAGCTAGATGAGAAAATGTCTTTCCAAAGTACATAAAAGCATTTTAATTTGCCTCTAAAATAATGTTCCGTAACGTTCTCCCTGCCCCCACACCTCTCTGTGAATGAAATAATTGTACTGCGGATAGGCTGCCTATCCGGCACTTTTGACTGCAGACTTTTGTGAATGTTTACAGACATGGGTCAAGTTCTTCTCTCCCTTATACTCATAAACTCACCGGTTCTGTATACCCTTTTCGGCTGTAAACCACAACTTGATGGTGCTTATGTTATCCCGTGAATATAAGTGGGAGCAGAATTTGGACCATGGATTTTTTTAGTATTTTTCCTTGGAAAATGTACATGATTTTAAAGGCATATAGCTAAATTAACTGTATTGGTTAGGAAGGGTTATGACGCAGCATTTAGAAAGGTCTTGCTTTGTTAGTGAAATTCAGTTGTGCACTCTTCTAATAATGTTAGTACCTGTGGCAATGTGTAACACATCATTGAATATCATCTATTTAAGATAAACTCTTGGTCATGTTCTAGAGACAATAGAGATGAATGATATTCAATCCTGTGATTAAATTAAAACGTAGAGGATACTATACTGTAGAAAAGCTCTGCACCTAGAGTTTTACTTTTTTAAAGATGAATTCTGCTGGGAGACGTTGCTAATGTATTTTCTTTCAAGATGTGAACAAACTTTTTTAGAACATTAACGGAAATTCCTGTATTGGTTTTTAACACAATTTTTTTAAATAAAAAGTTTACAGTCATGGCAAAAAGGCTTTGATGACTATTTACATACTTGCCTAGAATACAGATGAATAAACTTGTTTTTACTAAGATACTTCCTAATGTTTGATCTTGCTTATGCTGTTTCTTTATGATGCAGAATTATATACTGAATTATAAAATTGGTTTCCTAAAGAGTAGCAACAGAAATACCCCATGAAGTGTTCAGATAAAAAATTTAAACAGTGTCCTTGATACTGTGTCAGCAGTTGGGGAGTCTTGCATTTTAATAATTAAATTTACATATTACTTTAAAGATAAAAACGTATTGCACTTTCACATTTTTTTTATTTTGTGAAACCTGTTGAATTCTAATGATTCTTCACTCTGAACTGCTTTTAAAATCAGTGCCTTATATCTTGACTCAAGAATTCCGCGGAAAAAGATCTCTGCCATCTTTCAGTATACTTTTCTTCTCATTTGTAGATCAGTTGGAGAAGGAGAAAGTAAAAATACAGGTATCTTCTCAAAAGCAAATTGGCTTTTGTTCTATAGATGCGAATGTAAAGTAGTTCAAAGTCCGTGTTTTGTAACCTCCTGAGATTCTGAGTTTGATCTCCGATTTGAGTCCTAGTTTCCCCATCAATCAAAGCTTAAACTAATTCACATTACCTTGTAGTCAAAAACAAGTACCAGGCACCAGCTGTTATGCAGTGTTTTATCAAAAAGTAAGCAGTTTCGTTCTGAAAATGTCTGTTGAATGGTCATGGGGTTTGGGTTGTTGGTTTTTTCTGACTGAACATGAGACAACTCAGAGACACCCAAGAGACTGTGAAGCCCTGTTTCTCCAAATGAAAACAGGTGAGAAGTAGTGAATGTCCACTGTATTAAATGCTGTTCTCCTGAAACAATGTACTTGCTAAGTGATGTCTAGCCACTTTACCCAGAAAAGAGTATTTCATGCACAGCTGGTGTAGTTTTACATAGAAGCTCATCATCAGTGTTAGACAAGTGAACAAAAGGGCTAAGAAGCATTAAAATGTCAAGTTTTTTTGTGTAGAATGGGATCTCTGGTTCTTACCGAATCACATTTAGCAGGTTTTTATGAATTGAACTTTACAGTGGTTAGGATTAAGCTAAGTTTCAATTTCTCGAGGTAAAATTGTTTTTTATTAATTTTTTTTCTCTTCAGGAATAAAGTCTGTGTTCTGCATTGCAGCAAACTCCTGTGACCCAGCCTTGGAATTTCTGAAGGGGGTGATTTGTCCTGAGGTCTTCCATGCTTACTTGAGCACCGCTTTTAAAAAGCCAAGGAAAAGTCTGCTCCTGGGGCAAACCATCTTACACTGAGCCTGTGCTGGGAAAGGGCTGTTGCTGTATGACTGAATTCTGGAGTAATTATGATTTTTTCATTGTTCAAGTTGCCTGTTACTGCTGTATTTCAGCTATGTTGACAGAGTGCAAAGATAAGATGTAGTGAAATGTCCTTTGAAATGAAAATCTCTATTCAGAACAACTAAGAACACGTTGGGATTGTGTTAGCAAATGCAAGTTTCAGTATTTCTTTCAAGTGCTTTAATTGCAGCTGTAGAGAATATGAGCAATTTTCTGACCTCCTCTTCCTCTGATTTGCAAGTGAGTGTTGTGAGTTTGGCTGGGCCTGGAAGGAAACTTGCTGTGGTATGAATGTTCTTGCATCCTTGCAAATCACTTTCCTTTCTGGATTGAGATGGGAGCGAACCCTTTGGTTGACTCTCTGACATTTACTCCTGCTCTAGCGAAGTGTAGCTAAAGGGCTGCCTCCTGTCATCCCCCCATCTTCAGCTATTGAAAGCTGATACCATTTTCACGAGGAGGAGGAGCAATATGGGGATGTTCCTACAAGCGATAGGATGGTACTGTTGATGTTCTCTATGCCCTGTCCCTTCTTCTAAATTTTGATCTGGGGGAAGGGAATGATGAGCCTGAAACAAATGGGCCAGTGTCTATTCTGGGGGCAGAATTCAGGGGCAAGAAAGGACTAGACTGAGAAATCTTTAGGGAGTGGCCAAAGCCCAGTGCGTGGGAAGGAAAGTAGTATGGGCCCAAAAAGGTCAGAAAAAGACAAACCGAAACCTACAACTTTGTTACGTGCAAATCTCCTGTGAGGACTGCCTGATGACTTCTTCAGTACCTTTGGGGCTGGCACTGTTTAGAAATGGCTGTGTGTAAGAATTCCCGTTCTGGTTTTAACGAACTTTGAAGCGGGTGCTTGGTCTGTAGGATTAAGTCTCTGCAACTGGGTGATAAGTGTGAGCAACTGGACGCTTTAGGGCAGTTGTAAAGGACTGGTGCCATTTGAAAATGAAGCAGTTGGTGCAGAGAACCGTTGGAGAGTGGCCTGCTTACAGGTGAGCACCTCATCGTCATGCCTGACCTGAGCCTTTGTGCTGCTTTCGGAATAGAAGGTGAAAAGCTGAAGGCTTTAGCTCTGTCAGCGCGCTGCAGGAACAGCTGAAGTGCCACCGACCCGAACCACATTCATCTAATGTTGCTTCTGAGTGAGTAACTCCTGCTAAAGCGGCTTTGGACTCAAAACTGGTTTTCTTTGTGGCACAGCTCTGTGACCCAGGCCTGCACCAGGCTCTTCATGTAAACTGCTTTGCCCCAGAGCCCTCATGTATTTTCTTCTCTGGGTGTTTTACAGCACTTCGGGACATGAGTTATCCACGTGCCGCAGTGCAGCCCCAAGGAGCAAGGATTAAGATTGCCTTGCCTTTGACTTCAAATTTTTTGAAACGGGGAATAAAAGCGCAGCTGAAGTTAACATGGAGAAACTAATACCGTGACGTTCCTGAACATAAAAGAAAAACACCATGTGCTTTAGTCACCTTTCAAGGGGTATATTTACAAGCACCTCAGGGAATTACCAGTAAACAGCAGGGAGCAATTATTTCTGTTAGATTTTAATATGTTATGCTCGTCTATCTAATGGTGTAAGTAGCTGTGTAGATTATGGCATTCAAATGGTTTGGAATAAAGTTATTTTCAATAAAACAGTTGCTCTAAAATAAATAAAAAAATATGTTGGGGTATTTTTGCATATTATGTTTTTGCTTCTGAAATAATTAAAGCACATTTTTCTTATGACTGTTCACTCTCGCTGCCCTACTATTAGGCATCTGCCCTGAACAGGTTTGATCTTACAGCTCAGCATGAGAAGCCAAATAATTAGGAAAATACTGCAAATGACTTCAGATGGGTATTACCACATATTTGGGAGGGCATTGAAATAAGCATGTCAATCCCCGTTTTGCAAGCTCTTTGTGCTTATGGTTTTCACTGTGATTTAAAGCATCCATTCAATGGTGTAGCTTCCTCTCTGTGAGGCTGTGAAAGGATTCTCCGGGGAGCAATCAGCTTTGAATGACCCATCTGGGACCAATGTGATTTCTGGCAGGGATGAAGACGTAAGTGAAATAAAGCTGGAAGCAGAGCTTCGCAAAGATACTCCAGATGATGGATGCCCACAGAAAACAGCCATGTAATTAATGCAGCTGTATGTCAAACTCATAAATTCCATGTGAAAAGCCACCTCTCGTTTTTTCTCAAGTAACAAGCACCAGATTTGTGTCCTTTGAGAAGGCTGCTCTCTGCTGCTGCAGCCTTCGGAAATGGCTTCGTCTGAAATGCTATGCTTGGTTCGATGGTCAAGATTAAAAAGTGTTTTCTGAAAAATGTTCTTATTTGGAAGAAAATTTTAAGACTTTGAAGCTGAAATGTGTCTACTGTGGCTAGCACAACAGGGTTCAACCTGTTGTGATGTACAGTATCATGAAGTGTGCGATGAGCTATTCTGCACAGCGCAGGGACCTCCCCTGGAGGATTATTCCTGTTGCCAGGGTTTGAGAGGTGAACAGTAGCTGAGCCCCGTGATACGAAGGGGTGTACGGCAGCACAGCAGAGGAGCAGTGCTCAGTCTGCATCCTCTGGCTTTGTAGAATCACAGAGTCATTTAGGTTGGAAGAAACTTTTAAGATCATTGAGTCCAGCTGTAAACCCAACGCTGCCAAAACCACCACTAAACCATGTCCCCAAGACATCTACATGTCTTTTAAATGCCTCCAGGGATGGCGACTCAACCACTTCTGTGCCCAGCGTGTTCCAGTGCTCAATAACCCTTTTGATGAAGAAATTTTTCCTAATATCCAGTTTAAACCTCCCCTGGTGCAACTTGATGCTGTTTCCTCTTGTCCTATCACCTGTTACTTGGGAGAAGAGACAGACCCCCACCTCGCTACAACCTCCTTTCAGGTAGTTGTAGAGAGTGATAAGGTCTCCCCTCAGCCTCCTTTTCTCCAGGCTAAACAACCCCAGCTCCCTCAGCCGCTCCTCATGGGACTTACGCTCTCTTTATCTTCTCTTTCTGTCTTGTCTTCTTTTTTCTCTCTGGTGGCAGGTATTACTGATGCATAGAAATAATTTCCACCTTGGATTTTGTGGGGTGTAAAACCAGCTGGGCCAAGTACTTCCTCAGCCAGAAGACGGCCGCAGAAGACCACGGAGTTACATCAGAGATGACCGCGATCCACAAGACTCTGTTTTTGTAAACATCCCCCTCTCACCAGGGCAACTGACTCCCAGAGGGCTCTCCTACCAGTGGGGATTTCTCCTCTCTCACCCTGCTTCTCTCCTCAGCGCTTCACATGAGCACTGTGCGGCTTCAAGGTATGCTGCTGTCCCGTCTGTGAGGGGACCAGAGCTCCCCTGAACGGGATGGATCCCCAGAGAGAGACGCCCAAGAAAAACAACACAGAGCATCTAATTGGTAAGCTTTCTTTTGTGTGTGTGTGTCTTTTTCTCAATAATGAAAAGGAGCAAAATTAACCAAACATAAAAAGTACATTTGAACCCAGGCATTCATCATAAGTCTCCCACATAGGCTGGAGATGCAAATTCAGACCGTGGCACTGTAAGTGACAGAGCAAATTACCTCATCCTGCCCCGCCAGCACGCGTCAGCATCTGCCTTCCGCCAGAACGACCCCAGGGGCTAACATGGCCGATTCAGCTGTTGATAGACTTCTCTGTGTAGGGATGGGGTGCAACGGGGAAAATGAGAGTTAGGGAAGGCAGAAGAATTTTTCAGCCCCAAAAGGACGCTTGATGTGCTTGGACGTGTGCGACGAGCGCCTGGTGCTCTCTTCAAGGGAACCGATGCCAAAACAAGATTGTTCTGGGCCATGAGTGCTGTCTTCACCATTGTGTCTGGCCGTTAGTATGGATGGTGCGGTGGGACAAGCGTGAGTCTTGGCGGGATTGATTTGGGTGCTTGTAGAAAGCAGGCAGGTACATAGTGTTTACAAAAGCCTGAGGCTACTCCATCTCTCTTTGTTGCTGTAAGAGATTTAGGAGATTTTTGCCTGCAGTTCTTTGTATTATTGACAAGACAACTTGGACATGAGCTTTTCATTTGCTTTTCAAATTTGACACCCACATCATGATCTTGTGTATCAAGTGTGTTCATGAGGTACCATGATGCGTGTGTCAAAAGAAAACAAAGTGTATCCTACAAGTGTCCTGGACCTTCTCCACAAATGCTGATTGATGAGGCTCTCACATTTTGCAGTGTATTGCAGCTCTTGGTTTGCTCTGGACTGCAGGCCCGAGAGAGGGTTTTTGGTGGTTATGACTATTGGAGTCCATATACAGGCACGGCAAAAACCAGGTCACCAATACGTTGGGTTGTGACAGATCCTTATTCTTCACTATTATGTTTTTCTAGAGTCCTCCATTTGTCTTGTGGTTAAATGGTTTGAAACTTCAGGGTAATCAGAGAACATTTGTGGTGTTTTTTGGGGAGCTAGCTCTAGATTCACTGTTAAGAAGGCATACTTTCTTATCCTGCTTTTCTCATTGGAATCTATGTTGGCAACAGGATCTCTAGGGCAGTTTTTGTGGAGAAGGATTCACTTGTACTTTGTTAAGTTTTGGATGTGTGCTTCTTGCCCATCATTTTGATAAGTGATATCTTTACCTACCTCTTCTCAGCTGTTTGAATATCAATCTGCAGGGTGTGGGCATTTGTTCCCTACCATTCTCCCCTGTCAGTGGATCGTGTCATTCTTACCAGGTACCTTCACAATGGTCTCAGGTGGATGATGTTACTTACAGTCCAAAATTGCTTTTGAGGAGGTTCTTCATGACCAAGTTTGACGCTGGAGAAAAAGATCTTCAGACATTTTTCTGCAAACTAATCATTTAGGTGAAATGAAGAGAGAGAGTGCAAAATGTTGAGTTCTGCTGAAAAAAGCATCCCTTCATGTTTAATTTCCCCAAGCTTCAGATAAAGAATTATGAATGATGCCCATCCCACAAGTTTCCTTGATCTCTTTTCGCTGATTAAAACATGCTTGACTTAATGTACCTGTTGCAGCCTGACACACCACAGGATCACAGAATGGTAGGGGTTGGAAGGGACCTCTGGAGATCATCTAGTCCACCCCCCCTGCCAGAGCAGGGTCACCTTAAGAGCAGGTTGCACAGGAACGCGTCCAGGCGGGTTTTGAATGTCTCCAGAGATGGAGATTCCACCACCTCTCTGGGCAGCCTGTTCCAGTGCCCTGCCACCCTCAAAGTAAAGAAGTTCCTCCTCATGTTGAGATGGAACTTCCTATGTTCAAGTTTGTGCCCACTACCTCTTGTCTTGTCGCTGGGCACCACTACTGTAATGTGAAGAACACTCTGTGGCAAACAAGCAGCAGTGAAAGTGTTAAAGATTTTCACATTAGATCATAAAAGTCCTGTCTTCAAACACATGGCCTTAAGGTTTGCATGGCAATTTACTCAGGGGAGCTCCTCAAACCTTTCCTACCACTGATGACAGCATGGCTGATGATACCTCATTAGGCAACCAGGGATTTCAAATTACTGTTTGTTGGAGAGGGCCAGGAGGAAAGCCCGGCCCCTGGTGCAGCAGTTCAGTGCCCTGCTCCAAGGGCAAAAGGTCCAAGGGAGGCCTGAAACTTGGCCGTCTTGGACGCAAACATATTTATGTGAGTGCTTAAATCTGCAGCAGGGACCTCAGAAGCAGGATGGGCAGCAAAGGGTTTGGTGGTAACACCCAGGTTTGCAGTTAGCATGGATCGCAGGCGCAGTCCAGCCATGCACAGAGGAACCCAAGAGCAGAAGGAGCCGCAGGAGGGCTGTGTCCAGGAGGGCTGTGTCCGTGTCTCCTCCTCCTCCAGGCTTGCTGGGGGTTTTCTGACAAACCTGTCAGTCCCGCTCCGCTGGTCTGGTAGCTTGTGCCTTACAGATCAGGTAGCCTCACGCTGTTTCACTGTGGTGACAAGGTTTTTTTTCTCACAATGTATACAATGAATTGTTTTCTTTTCTATTTATCAGTTTCTATCTGCGTATGAATTTTATTTGATGTCAGAAATTCCCAGTGCTACCCTGTGCCTTTGCGGTAACATATCCAAAACACGCTGCATCTTTGCGTCAGCGTGGGGGAGGTTCTCTGAGGAGACCTCTGAGCCTTCACCCCTCTCTCTTGCCTCTTCCCCTTGCGTTGGGAAATGCAGGCTGTGGTGTTCAGCTTCCCATCTGCTGATGCTCATGCCTGCAAAGATCCTCTTCTGGCCCAAACCTGGCAGCTGGGCTGCCCTTAGGGCTATCCCAGCCTGCATCCCTGATGCTTCTGCTTTCCAGTGACTCTCCTGATCCAAGGCGTTTCTGCATTTAGCAAAATTCAGTTGACCTTGCAGCACTCTGTCCTGGTGGCAGGACTGGCCCGTTTCACTCCTCGCCCTCTTCTGTGCTTCTTCTGTGAGGACCTTGGCAGCTCCATCTGCTCTTCAAAGACCAGCTGCTCCTTGATCACCTTTCCCTTACAAAGAACCTCCCAAACTTTTCGCACTTGAACAACAACTCACTACTGCCTTCCTTCAGGAAAATAATAATAATAATGAAATTATTGTGATATATTTTGATTTAATTATAATGAAATAATGAAATTTCATTACAATGAAATTTTGGGATGAGAAGAGCTGAATGCAGTGAGAGAACTGCTCAAAATGCATGGGCGTGGATTTTGACAAGTGCTGATTTTGAAGCTTCTGGTCCAGTGGATGAACTGGTCCATCAATTTTCCTCAAAACTTTCATCTAAAGACAGCAGGAATTCCCCTTATTTCCCTTATTACCTGTTTCATCCAAACTAAATCTTTTGCCCCAGCTGTGGTGCACTGTCAGATTCATATCCATGGATACTCCACCCAATGATTTATTTCTCCTTCACAGCCCCCATCTTTGGCAATATTTTTTAATTTTTCCTCTTTCTTTCCTGTTGCAAAATGTACTTTCTGAACCTTTTTACCTTTGGGGCAGAAGGAACATAGGGTTGGATGTTTGGTGAGGTGTTTTACAGCTTCCAGTAAGCGATGGGAGGGAGGTAAGAGGGAACGAGTTCTGTGGACTTGCACTCCCTCATGATTGCACTGGACTAGATCTACATCCCTCAGATAACTCTTTTCAACATTTGCATTCGCTGATTTTCTTCTTTTTTTTTTTTTTTTTTTTTGGT
>VYZM01005817.1:56018-126882 GCA_013398915.1 Dromas ardeola
TTATAGCCAACAGGCGGGAAGGAATTGGTGTCTGTGGCTGGATCCTGGTTTCTCTTTCTTTCCTCCTGGTGCTTATTACCTTTCCTATTTCCACCTGGGCATGTATCAAGGTAAGGTAGTGGGATTTGGGGCACATAAAGAATGCTCTATGATCATCTTTGTTACTTTGTTGATTTATTGATTTTGTTAAAAGAAGGCACTTTACATTCACTTTTTGGAAATAATAAGGGCTTGTAGAGAAGATGTGGTCTGGGACCGAGAGATCCATGTTCTTCCACTGACTTTCTCTATCACCACAATTTACTCATTTAATTTCTTCCGATCTCAACTTCCATCATCAGTTAAACTCCCCTGCTTTACAGCAACACTGGGAGGATAAATAACTTTTCTGAAGAACTCATATTTGATGCTGCCAGCAGTAGTGATTAGCATGGGTACTGATGAAAAAAGAAGCAGGTCCCTGCATTGAGGGACTATACAACCTAAACCCACAGTCCCTTCAAGGCATGAGTATAATATGATTAATTTAAATCAGTCTTTAGGGGTGACTGCCCTGAACACCAGGCCCCGTCCTGATACACTGACCAAGTATTTAGCTAGATTATCTGAGGTGAGTGATACTTTTCCTACAGCTCCTCTGAGTGTAACACTGATGTTGAGAGAGTTGTGGGTAGCGGCATTAGATCAGTGGCAATTCTTTCATATTTGGTCCGGTTTGTAATCTATTTGCAGGGTATCTGAGTTTTCCCAGCAAAGGATGAGGTGAGGAAAAGACATAAAATGCCTGGTGACTTGCAGCTTTGTTGGTTCCTATATTATTTGTACTTTTTTCACATTTAATGCAGATGCCAAAGATTAAAAAAATCAGTCCAGAAAGCAGGAATAGGAATATTCCTAGGAATAGGAAAAGGAATAGAGTTATTTGTAAAATTCTAAATTTAAAATATTTTCCTAGGTTATCAGAGAATATGAACGTGCTGTTGTGTTTCGTCTGGGACGTATACTGTCTAAGAAAGCAAAGGGACCAGGTGAATGCACGCAATTTTATTCTGTTAAGATGCACTGTTTTTATTTTATTATGATCCACTCTAACCACATAGAGAATTGCAAAGGTCCGTGAAATGCTTCTTCATAGCACAGGGCGGGGGTGTTTGTTTTTCTGATGGGAAATTAAAGCCACTCCCCTGTCATGGAACAACACAGAAAGTTGAGGACCTTCATACCAGGGACAGCTTTGCTGTTGAGTAGTTTGGACAACTGAAGGTTGAGTTCGTGCTGCAACCAGTGACAGAGGACAGGGGAGGTTTAAATGCAGTCTTCAGCTCTGCTGCAGACTTTTTTGGGTGACTGTGGCCATTCTCCCTGTACCTCACTTCCAACACTGCTCATTGCTATCAGCACTTTCGCTGTCTTCTGCTCTGAAAATGGTGAATGTGTCAGGGCAAGGACACTCTGCATCTATACAGTCTGTTACAGTCACCTAGGACCAGGTTACAAATCACGAATACAAACCAAGCCCAACAACATGCGGCATCTGCATTGGTGCAGTTACCACCTCTGTGCAACGAAACTGGGCAAACTGGAAGTTGAAATAATAAGAAAAAGTCCTTTCTGGATGCTGTCTTTCCTCTTGAATAATAGCCATGTGGTCCAAAGAGCAGCTAGGGCAGGTGTAGAGCTCTTCTGCGTGACTCTGGGCACCTAAGCAAGGTGCTGAGATTAGAAAGATAGTTATGTCAAGTCCTCCTCTCTGGTGAAGGGAGAGTGGGGACTCCTTCACAGGACAGGTCGGATCTTAGGACAACATTCCTACTATGGAGGCCTACAGGTGATGCAGGAATATGGACCTGGGAGGTGTCTTTCCTGGAGACACACATACTGTACCGTAAATGGCTTATGATCTAAAGAGGGGAAACTAAACAAAGTCATGGAAGGAGTTTTTGTCGAAAGTCTCGTGGCAGATTTGAGACCAGAACTGCGGTCTGCCCATTCCCAGTCCAGAGCCCTAGGCCATTAAGCTCCAATAAATTCATGTTATTTGCAGATATCTGCATTCCTCTCCATTATTTGAAAATGCAAAATCTCGTGTTGGCAGCTGCTGTAGCAGAAAGGACAGCCGTAGTAATAAGGTGGGACTGTTCCCCACCTGTGGATATTTCCATCTGTTTGCTTTGTACAGGATACCTACCTCTAGACTTAGCTTTCAGAAACAAGTGTTTCATGTAATTATTTTTATTTTTCAGGTTTGATCCTCGTACTTCCATGTACAGATAAGTTTATCAAGGTTGATCTTAGAACTGTTACCTGTAAGATTCCTCCACAAGAGGTAACTATTCTCTAGCAGCCACCTAAAACAGAAATAAAATTTAGAGCTGATTGGTGGCCCGATCAAAAATAATGTGGGTGCTTTATAGTCTTGCAGTTGTGAGCTACTGTATATAATTTAGCTTATTTGCTGTATCTTCTGACTTCCAAACTGCTTACAAAACTTCTTCTACTTATGAAAAGTTGCAGACCAAGCAAACTCCTCTTGCTGACGTTCAGAACCGTGAGATAAAAGTTAAGGGAGGGGGGTAGAACTGCAAATGGGATTCAGAGAGGACAAGAGAGGAGAGGCTAAAAAATTTCCAATTGTATTGTTATTCCACACATGGAAATGAAGCAACAGACTAGTGTAAGACCTCCAGAATAGAATGTCCTAATAAAATTGGTTCTGACATGCAGCTCGCCATTCAAAAAAACCCTCAGTGATGTTGTGGTCACTGCTTGAATGTATGCACACCCTATGTTTTTCTTAAAAGGCAAATTACATACGGATAACAAATTTCCTTAAATTAAAAGGAATTAGCAGACAATAATCCACAAAACTCAGATCCAAGCAGGAATGGTGAGGCGTATCATTAAGCATTTTATTGACAAACATTGACCGAAGAATTTAGTCTGAAGAATCACTTGCTGAGTGATTCCTGTCCTTCTGGAAAAGTTTTGGCTCCATGTGGCCCCAACCCCACCATGGTACAACGCTTCTGCTGGTGGAGCTGGCACTGCTGTCTCTTTCCTTACGTGAAGAGAAGGGGATGGAGGGGGATGGAATGGCCCCAGGACCCCTTTGGCCCCTGGAATTGGCCGTTATGTTCCCCATGAGCTGTTTCTTGGACCATTATCTTTCTGTAATCACAAAGAGGCTTTTCTCAGAGCGCAGGTTGCAGGGGTGCATGTGGTGGAATGAAAACTGGCTCCTCCAAAACGGGAGGCCAGAAGGAAGGTGGTTGCAGTGCTTGTGCCGTACAAGGCCTAGCAGCTTTTGGCAAGGCTTCTGCAGCTGTTGGCAGGGCTTCTGTGAAACACTTACTTGCAGGCAAAAGATGCTGAGGAGGGAAGAGACGGTGGAGCATCGTCAGTGCTTTGCTGAGGCACAGGGGACTTGTCTGGCAAAGATGACACAACTCCTCTATGAATACTTAAATATTATTCAGAGGTTCTTCTCACAATTTCTTGCACTTTGCTTTTCACTTCTATTTTAATTTTCTGGTGTTTCTTACAAACACATTGTTTAGGGGAAGTAAGACAGATCTTCCAGTCCAGTAATGGTCCTTTGTACCAGAAAGAAGAAGATAACCATGATTTAGTATTGCGAAGAAATTCATGAAGGTTAAGAGATTCACTCACTGTTGAAACAGATGTCTAAAGGCTGTGTGCAACACTTTGCCCTGGTTTAAACTATTGGTGATGCAGGATAACTTCCTTGAAGTTATTTCTCAGGGGAATGACAAGGAAACCAAATGAAACTTTTAGTTGCCTTGAATTACCAGGGCCTTTTCCTCACTGAGGGAAAAAAGAAATCCCTTTCTTTGGCAAAGTGTGTGTTATGGGATCCTCCTCTAATTCTGCACATTTCTGCAATGCAGATTCTCACAAAAGATGCCGTTACTACCCAAGTCGATGGGGTGGTGTACTACAGGATCCACAGTGCCATCAGCGCCGTCGCTAACGTCACTGATGTCCACTCGGCTACTTTCCTCTTGGCACAGACAACCCTGAGAAACGTTCTGGGTACACAGAGCTTGGCTCAGCTCCTGGCAGGTCGGGAGGAGATTGCACACAGTATCCAGGTAAAGCTGGCTCTCAAAATTCACTGACAAACACAGAGATGTGTTCTGCCGAGTAGTAAATTAGAAATAATCTTTCCCTCTTTCTTCAACAATGGTAGCAAAATTGTCCTTTATTTTTTTTTCAATTATACATCTCATTGCTTAGAGTCAGAAAGAGCTATTCTAAAAGTATTTCCCCAGATTCTTGTAGAAGAGTTATTTCCTATCAAAAAGCAATGAAAATTCTGAAATTATCCAGTGAGTTGAATAAATCAGTTTAGTCTTTATACAGAGGCTGCTGCAAGCAGTGAGAAAGAATTCTACTGCTCATGGGAAGCTCTATCTTGAGCAGACCCCTGATTGCGATTAAATCAAGGCAGGGGCTGTATCTCCTGTCATAACATCTAAGAGAACAGAACCAAGTTGTTTTATGCTTTAAGGTGCCATCTGTTTGGTTTTTTTTCTTTTTTAATTTGACAGCCAAGGAGGGAGCAGAGAGGAAAACCAAGACCTGATTTACTTTTTTCAGTCAGAGAAGAGGCATGGTCAAATCGAAGAGAGATGGTACCCCTCCGCAGCCAGGGCAGCAGCGGTGGGCACAGCGGGGTCAGGGTGCTGGTGTGGGTTGCAGCAGCCCCCAGGAGCCTGATCACAGAAGACCATGCCAGTGCCGCAGGGCTGTGCTGTGTTGTTCACCCATAGTGTGCTTTTACGTGTTTTTAGAGCATCGTGCCGTTTTAGGAAATTGCTGTAGTATTACTTTGTAAAAGGGAGAAGTTTGGTAAGTGCCCACCTAAATATAGGATGGGGATTGTAATTTAGGAGGCAGTAGAGAAGCCACACAGGAGACAGTGGTGTTGATCAGCAAGAGTTTCATAAGGTTGCGGTACCCACCGTACGCACACCACGTTGGATGTTAGTGCCCCTGGAGGGCTCCGTCTTTCTGTTGTGCAGGTTTGCACGCTGACGTTCCTTCTGTCCAGGCGTCAGGGTACATGGCTTGGTTTTCTCTCTGCCATCACTGTGCTCCTCATGGTGGGTTGTGTGTTTGTCCCTGAGGCTATCCTCGACAGTGCCACGGAGCAGTGGGGAATCAAAGTGGCCCGAGTGGAGATCAAAGATGTCAGGATTCCCGTGGCCATGCACAGGGCAATGGCAGCCGAAGCAGAGGCCGCTCAAGAGGCAAGAGCTAAGGTGAGACCCACAGCGATGTCTACCCCCAGGCTCCTGTATCCTTGTCCTGGGCATCCAAATGCCTGTTTGTTTTCTCCTGGTTGTAAAGGTGGATTTTCCCCACTATGGGCAGCATCACAGTGCCATTTCCTTTTCTCTTACTTTGCAGGTTGTGGCAGCAGAAGGAGAAATGAATGCTTCTAAAGCCCTCAAACAGGCCTCCATGGTGCTGGCGGAGTCTCCAGCAGGTCTTCAGCTGCGCTACCTGCAAACGTTAACAACCTTGGCAGCAGAGAATAATTCCACCATTGTCTTCCCTCTCCCTATAAATATGCTTGAGAGTTTGGGGCACAAAAATAGAGGAGGATAGAGACTGTTCTATGCTAGCTCCTTGGGCAGAGAGAT
Organism: Dromas ardeola; assembly: GCA_013398915.1. Lineage (NCBI taxonomy): Eukaryota > Metazoa > Chordata > Aves > Charadriiformes > Dromadidae > Dromas > Dromas ardeola. The sequence goes on from VYZM01005817.1 coordinate 61,688, forward strand.
TTAAAACAAGGGGTTCCAGATTACCAGAATTCAAGTAGAAGCATTCTTGGGTCCCCTGTACCAAAAATAAGAGTAAAAATAGTTTAATAATCACACATCGCTCCCACCTTAGGAGAATGCATTTGCAAAGTTTAGGCACTGAGCAGTTTCAGCTTAGACTCATCTCCAAGTGAAATGGAAGAAAATATGTAAAATGCAATAAAATATATAAAATGCATGTTAGACCCAATATGAAATTTTAATGATGCTTTCACCACATATTACAGAGTCTTGAGTGTTATTTGGTGATTTGTCTGCTAAGCAAGAACCTCTGAGCTCTTGATTTACTCCACACAGCAAAAGGGTCGGATACTGGTGCTTAAGTCCTGTGGAGTGGAAAGAAGGATTTGGCCCCTAACCTTAGTGGTATTCTTTCATAACTATTAGCAGAATTACTGGATAATTGGTATGTCAGTGGAACAGCCTAGTTTTTATCTTATATGAGCAGAAATTAGTACTTGCTTTACTGACCTCAACTGGATTTTGCCATATCACTGGCATTTCTATAAGCTCTGTAATAAAAAGAAGAGAATGTATGTCCAGGCATTACAGTCACATTTCCTGAATCTGAAAGCTGGGGCAAACCTTGAGGAAAACAAATTGTCCTAGGATAATTTAAATGTCTGTCTTTCAACTGGGGCAAACCTTGAGGAAAACAAATTGTCCTAGGATAATTTAAATGTCTGTCTTTCAATTTCAGGAAGTTTCTTATCCTCCCACACAGATGTCATGAAGCAGTGGTGCAGGTTTTCATAAAATGAGCCTTCCCTACCATCCGTCCATGCAGGATAATTACGCTGTTGTATAATGGATCAGGGAGAGAGAAATTCCTGCTGTCTCTTCACCAATGTCAGGGACAATAAACACAATAACTAGTAGTGTAACTGCAATTTTTGTTATATTATCCACACACGCATACATCTACAAGAAGATAACCTGATCAGCAAAACAGATAGCAACAGAAGCAGCTTGGCAATGTTTCTGATGCACAGGCTTTGCAAGAAAAATTCCAGAAGGAACCGAGTCGCAGTGACATGGATGGGTTGTGGGAAGCAGAGCAATCAATCAGAAGAGGCACAGGCTGTCAGGCGTGTTCATGAAGTCCTGGAGGTGAGCACAGGCTTGCCGGTGCAGGGTGGTACGGCACTCACTGTCTTCTGGAATTTTCTCTATCCAGGCTTGTGCATCAAGGAAGTACTGCATCCTGAGAGCAAGTGGGACAGGTAAAGGAGGAGAGTCATTACTGCTGACATGGAGCAATGGGAAAATGCAAACCCCACAACGTTCCATCTCTCCACTGAGGCATCCCTGAGATCAGGAGGAGTTATACTAGCCAAGAAACTTGCCTGAAGCCTAATTTCACCAGCAGGTTAACTGAGCTTTGAATAAAATTTAGGAAGTGGCAGTGCCAAGCTGGGATGAAGCTGGCTGTACTTGTGTTTTGAGTGACACCAGGTAAGCTTGGGCTAAGTTTCTATTAGAGTTTTCTGGAGTGGCACAAAAAGCCCCAGTACACACCAATGGGATACAGTGAAGGGGAGTTTAGTTTCAACAGAGTATCCCAAAATGTTTCCTAATTTTCTTAGGTGGTGAGAAGCCATGTAGCCTCTGGCATTTTATGACTGGACTGGAGAAGACTTCAGGGGTTACACCTCTGCTGGGAGACTTCAGCCTTTAGCAGACTCCTAGTGAAGCAGCCCCCTGACTTAATCACTCACTTTGGTGTCATATAGATATGGGGAGAAGGGACTTTTTAAGGTTTTAGGAAGTGGCTCTCACAATTTGATTGAGATTGTGTCCCTCCTAGAAGCTTTCAGAGGCACTACCTTTCTCCAGTTCTGCGCAGGGAAAAGAAACATTTAAGATGCTTCCTCACTGAATATTTGATAGTGTCAGGCCAAATTCCTCCTCAGATAAATTCCCTTTTTTCATTAAAGTGTGACAATGAGAAATGAGAAGAATACACTATTTGCATGCATGATATAACAGAAACTTTGAGAGCTGCTCTTAGCCACGGTCCCACCAATTTCTTTTGCAAACATAGGAACTGCGTAAGGCATCTGCAGTAGATGGAACCGTGTAGCTTTTCCCATTTTCCTTTTCTAGCTGTGAGTTTTAACCTAGTGGAGTCAGGGTCAAATTTTGATTATGAGCAATGTGGGAACCAGGCTCTGCACAGACACATCAGCCAACAGATTTGGGTGGTTCAGCTGTTCCCCACAGCTACCCTTTTGCCTACAGAGTGATATTCTTTGCATTTCAGTAAAGCCAGCAGAATCAGTCCCTAAGAAATTTGGCCCTCGCTTTGCTTTCTGGAGGTATTCTAATAGGTTGAGTATCCTCTGGGTTCACGGTCCACGATAGCATCTTCCATTGCACTTACTTGTTGTTGCAATCAACTGTTTGCCCATCTTTCCCCATGAGGAGGTACCGTTTGCCAGTGACCATGTTTAACTTGCATGCGGAGCGCATTAGGAACTGTCGGTTAACACCGACTTGGATGCTTTCATCAGTAGCTGTGGCACAGGAAGAGAAAACCCCATGAATTTTTCTAATAACGAGTAGAACTGTAGCCCACAGAACACAATCCCTTGTGATCGTTTACTCCACTGCTAAGCCAAGGTAATATTTCACTTGGGAGTTGTGGCTTGACATGGGAATAAATGGTCATGCTATTGTAGGATGTATTTCCCTTAACATTACCAGACAAAAAGTAAGCCAATTCTGTCTTAGCTGGTTGTCTTGGCCTCCTCAGTAATTCTTGAAGGAGCTGTTTTGCTATAGACAACTTTTGGTCCTTACGGCATCAGAGATTGAAGGAAAAGCCAAAGGAAAAAAAAAAACAAGCTACCTTATATTTCAGATTGCTCAGACTCATAGTGGTCTTAAAAGGTAACAAACTAAATTCAAACAGCTTGAGGCTCAACAATGCAGCAGGCAGTATTGAAAACTCATTCTCCTTAGCACACCTGACCTGAACTTCACCAATGTAGCCTTCATACTATTCCCTCTGAAGCTACTGTGTAGGACATGAGCTTGGTGACACCCACATTAAAAATACTTGGAAGATTCTGGTCTGGATTCTGACCCAGAAGATTATTCATTCAAGAGCTGCACTGCCCATTACAGAAGTGGGCATCCAAGGCAGATGAGAAGGCTCCTCAGGTACTGCAATGACAAGAGAGCTGGAAAGGATGCTCATTCATCAGACTAACCACAGGTCATGAGGATACTATGTTGTTTGGCTAGAATAACAGTTTTCAAAGTCCAATTGAAAAAAAAAATGCAAATAACAGTAATATTCTAATTTCTTACTCTCTTTCTAAATATAATGTGAAATGTCATGCACAACTGTGGTGATAAATTGAGCATTAAACGAGCTTAAATTACAGGTAAAACACCACAGTCTTGCTATCAGTTAACAGAAGTTTGTGCAGCTTCTGCTCTGTAAAGTATTATATTACAACTATGGAAAGTCCAGTATTCAAAATAAAACCCTAAGAATAGAATAAAAACCTGAAGCAGAATATTTTAACACCCATAAGATTTCAGAGAATTTGATGTAGAGCGCTAATCTGTGAAACCTAGCACTAAGAACCTTATTTATTTCCTAGTTAAAACTTGCATTAATGTTACATACAGTACTTATAGGCATGGGAAAATTCAGTACTGTATGCTGGTTTACATCTGCATTTTTCCAAAGAATAATACAGTACTGTAGAATTTCTCATATAAACTGGCTGTTTTCCTATGCTATATAGTGTACTGAATTTTCATTTTGTTCAAGAAATGCAAAGATGGATCAGAACTACTTGAGAAAATTATGATGTTATGCCTCAGCTTCATTGTGCTTAAATTACCATGCTTCACAAATGGCCTAATACAGTTCAGGCTGTGGGGATCATAACAATTTGAGTTATTATTTTAATGGGTGGTTTTGTAATTTCCAATTCTAAGTCTCCACATTTTTAAAAAGTAAAATAATTGAAATATAATGTTACAGAGTGCCCAAGCTGAATTTAAGGGAAAAAATTGCTTCGAGTTTTAGAATCTATACTGGGAAATAAAAAAAAAACAAACAGTGGAAAAAAAAAGAAAAAAAAAAACAAAACAAAAGAGAATTCTGTGCTATTTTGCATGGACCATACTGTTCCCCTAAAGGACTCATAGGACTACATAAATGTTATCCATCCAAAACACATGCACTAATTCTGTTAATAATTAAAGTAATCTGAGGAGGGCACATCTGCAAAATTCTCTTTTGCTGTCTCCCAAACCAAATAACTGTTTCCATCTCTTTTCTGAACTAATTCTTTATTTGCGAGGATGAATACTGAAAAAATGCCAGGGGTACAGAGAATGAGAACTCACCCTACTAGTTCTCACCTACCCTTGGTGATGACAACAGAGGTCAACCTCACTCAAAACAGCCCCAGAAAATACAAAAGATAACAGCTCTAGTTCAGCCATGAGCTGATTTGGATGCAAGATGTTGCTTTTTTTTCATCATCATGAAGAATGCCTCTTCCCAGACTTTCCCAAGCCCACTCAAAGCCTACTGATGCTGATAAGCTACATCATACAGCACAAACCAAAGGGCATTTTAAAGACATCAAAAAGAAGGAGGTGGGAATGGGAGATATCGTCTCTTCACTTCAACTTCACATTCAAAGGATGTTCCTCTCAGCTGCCAAGAAACAAAATCTTTGCAGTTCTTGCCTGTGAGTTGTGAGTACAAATGAATTGAGGTCCAGAGCTCTAAATCCTTTAGATCCTGTAGGTTTTCTGGAGGGATTAATGAAACTTTCCATCATGGTACTGTAATCTCCTATAGCCAGTGTTTTGATCACTAGGTACACCATCATTTCCCTGCATATGGAAAGCCCTGGGTATGACAGATGTTTTCTCTGGATTCACAAAGCGTGGACCTGATTTTCTGACAGGAACTGAACATTGGGCACGGATCACAAGTTGCGTGCCATAAAGTAGTGGGTGACTTTGCCAGTCACCTGGGCAAAGACTGAGGGAGTGAGTTAATTATTCTGTTCCAGGCAGGGAAGACTTCAAAATCTTTGAAGTTGCTTTTTCAAGGCATTCCATGGCTGCCAAACTCAAAACTGACAACCACATGATACCACAGTGGCTGAAGTCCACTGTCATCTGACAGCCTCTCCAGAAATTACTTTGAAGAGTATCAGTGTTCACTGCTGCTGCTGATAAAGTTCATGTGGGGACAGCTGGGATGGCAGGCCTGCAAAAGGACGTTGTCTGAGAGCAGTGCAAATCTTTACACTGCACCGAAAGAAACAGAAAGGCTTCTTTGTTGTTATCACAGTTATTAAATTGAAGATACAGAAATTTTCCTGTGTTCACTGACTTCAGGCATGTCATTGTGGACAAGTCTTAGCCTGTTCTGCAAGGGTTGCAAGTGCTTAATGATTAATTGAATAACAAGCATTTCAAACCTTCATCTAGTATCAAAGTAGAGGTCTGGATATGTCTACACTAGAAGAAAATGTGGATCAATAACAGCAGTCTATAAAGTGAATTAGTTGATGCAGAAGACCTAATATCCCCATTATGCATGGTTTTTGGGGGGTTTATCTTAGTCTAGCTCCAGTTTATCTAAGACTAGCTCCATGGACTGAATGCAGCTGGAATGTGTCTTTTGGTTTAGTTTCTTCTGAAAGGACTGAAGCTCATTTGCTCTGGGATTGCTGAACAATGTGAATCAAAGCAACCTCCCCCTGAGCTGAACTGAAGAGTGAGGTAGCTGCACCAAATGAGCCTTGCAAGAAATCAGTCTTCTTGCAAGCCTAGTATAGAAGTATATCCGACCCTACTTTCTGCATGAAGACAAGGCACCTACGTGGCTCATACTGGCTAACATTTGATCTCCCTAGTTTTTCTACAGGTGAATGAAAGGAGACAAACATTTTGATACTTACTGGCTTTAAGGATTCTGTGGATTTTGGCCTCATAGTAATCAAAAACATTCTTCTGTGTACTATTGAGGAGCTCCACCTCGTATGCTGCAACAGACAACAACGTGTGAGGCCAGATGGATACTTGAAATTGCATCCAAAAAGCCGAAAAATAAGTATGCTTTTACCAGATGTCTATACAGAGACCAGTGTGTCATCTATTTGCAAATCATGCCATGTGAAAGACAATAGGATAGTAATTCTAATATGCTTTTAGAAAGTCAGGTATTAATCAACCTTTAGATTTGTATTCCTTTTGTGTATTTTTTTAAAAGAAGCCCCTATATGATTAGGTTTTCACTTTTTTCCTGTCCTCCTGTTAGCATCTAACTTATCAAAGCTGCTGAACCAGTTTTCCTTCAGTAGCTCTTTCAACTTCCCATCCAAAGAAGAGACCAGAAAGGCAAATTAACAAAGGAGAAAATATACATATAGCTCTGCAGAAGGAGCTGCTGAGCTATGGTATGCCACGCAAAGCCTACTCATTATCTCCACGCTGTAACATTAGGGATGTAGGGGGTGGTGGTGCTCACACCACAGTTCTTTTCTAAACCATGTAATGTAATGTAATATTGTTGATGCTTCCTTTCCCCAACATCCCACTGCATCTTTCTGAGGCCTTTATTTTTCCCTTTCACCCCTCTTATAACTGCGATAACACAGGGCTTCATTTCATCTCCTCAGCCTCTAGGCCAGATACAGAAACCCTGCTCATTTCAGGAGAGGTCTGGGCATATAAAACTATAAACTTATCCTTATTCAAAAGTACTATGTTTAAACTGCATCAGCAGTTATCTTTCATGTCTTACCATAATCTGCAATAGGGTGGTAGCAGGCAAAACTAAAGCGTGTGGTTTGTGTTATGGCTTTACTGAAAGTTGACCTCTGTCTTGGGCAGGGACCTAGAGTGAAGAAAATAAATGATCCATCTGTCTCTATAGGCATGGATATTTAGATAGATATAGTTTACACATACTCATTCACTCAACATTATAGCCGAGAATAAAATAAAATGGCAGATCTACTTCCTTATAGATGTGGTGGAGGAGTTTTACATATGTACCCACATGCATACATATACATACATATATATATATATATTCACACTGCATTCAGCTATCAAATCAGTCCTGGGTATCTTAAAAATTTTTTTTCGACTTGGTACTGAACATATTAGAAGATGTTTTGTGTACTGTATTATGCATTAGGATAATCTTAACGGTCCTTTCTGGGCTTATCAATTCTCATATTAATGGTTCATAAAAGTAACTACCTTCTTTTAGACCAGCCTATTTAGTCATTCCTTACCTTCTGCACACTGGCAAACGTTGCCCTGGCACACCTTTGAAAGCATGGCACTGTGCTTGGGAGCACTGTAGAACACGCTGCACTTTCTGTCTATGGAGAAGAAACAGAATGGCTTGTCTCAGAGAGCTCCGGTGGAAAAGCCTACGCAGTAGAAACCACATTTGCAGCCCAACTTTTCCCTGGTCCAGAAAAATCAGAGCGCTAAGGGGTTAGGTGCACATCAACAGCCCACAAAGACCTGTAGCCTAGGCACCATACAGGCATCACCTCACCTTTCAGCTGAGCAACAACCTGGGTTGTTGCTTCTGGGATATTTTTTTGGGTTGGTTTGTTTGGGGTTTTTTTGAATGTAATGTAGCACAAATCAAGTTCCTATAGAGATTATATGTAGTATATAATTTATGTTACTTAGATTAATAAAAGTAGAATATTTGAAGGTTTAATGTGATACAGAAGTATGNGTTTCACCACCCTCATTGTAAAGAACTTCTTCCTAATGTCTAATCTAAACCTACCCTGCTCTAATTTAAAACCATTGCCCCTCGTCCTATCACTACGTGCCCTTGCAAACAGTCCCTCCCCAGCTTTCCTGTAGGCCCCCTTCAGGTACTGGAAGAGGCTATAAGGTCTCCCTGGAGCCTTCTCTTCTCCAGGCTGAACAACCCCAACTCTCTCAGCCTGTCCTGGGATGTTTGGTTCAGTTTGGGTTTTTTTGGTGGTGGTTTTTTTTTTTTAAAAGTTGTATTCTTCCCTTTTCTTTTGTTCTTGTTTCCTCTGAAAAGCATCCATCTTAAAAGCATCTTTAGACCATGGAGCTACAGTGAGCCCTGCACTGTTTCAGAAGAAGGAGGTAGGATGACCGATAGTTAGTGGTTTAAACCTAGTCTAAACTGTCTTGGATCCCTCAGCTACAGGCAAAGTAGAGATTTGACCTGATTTTCAAATGTTGTTCACATAACTCTGGCAAATGGGGCTGACTTGCATTTAGCTTCTTTGAATGGGGAATGAGACTGGGTCCTCTAGCAAGCACAGTACATACAAAGGTCTAAGGTTGCCTATCTTAGATGCATAGAAAGACAGCCTCACCAGAAAGATAATGTGAGTGGAACATGCTTAAAAGTACCACAAGAAACAAGAACTCAGGAAGCCTGATTTAAAAATCCATGAGTGTAAAAGTTTGTCTTTTTAGTCTATTTGCAATAACGGGCCCTTCCTGAGAGGATCTCTATTTAGATGATCTTAAGCCATGGTAGTAGAAAACAGTATTCGAGGCAGGTTATTTTAACACTCAACAAAATCATGTGGTTTCAGACATTACATCAAAACTACCTTTCTATAGACTGGAGTTTGTTCTTCAGGGTATCTCTTTCAATCGGTATCATAACATTTTTCTGTGCCCTTACCAGGGTTGTAGAAGTCATAAAGGATGGCATTTGCTGGCTGAACCAAGCCCATGGGATTGATTTGCTTTGCCCCAAATGATATACAATCTGGGTCTGGTCCGCTTGTGAGCTGGAGGAAAAAGGGAACAATAGTTATGATAAGTAAACTAACTCTTTCTTCCCAGTCAGTTCATTATTCATTTATGTCTGTACTAGCTGTTGAACGCTTGTTTCTGATGGCATAGGTGAGTTAATCCCAATAGCTCTAGCCTCAACTTGAAGAAGGCATTTCCTTCCATGATTTTATTGTGATATTTTGTGAATGAGTTAAGCCTGGTAAAGGTAGTTTTCTGAGATGCGTGCAGGTCTTCTCTGCCTGAAATTGTCTGACCCGGATTCACATCATCACGACATCACTACTTTGGGACTTACTTTTCAGCTTTTGCCTAAAGCCATGTTGCACAGGAGTATCAGGTTCCTAACTTATCCTCTACTAGTGGACGCCAGTATAAACACTTTCCTTAGTAAAATGCTAAGGTCAGGAAGAGTTTTTGACCTATGTTAAATATCTAGGACAGTCATAGCAGCAATAACATTTACATTTTTTCGTTTGTTTATTGCCTTATATTTTAAAAAAATCATTGCCGTTTGTGCGTTTTCTACAGGGACCCCACTGCTTTGGCTGTGGAGGTGAAGCAACTCAAGTGGGTAATTGGGTAGGGTGGAGTCATCATCCAAAATATTGGGAAATATACACAGAAACTAGGGGTTTTGGTGTTTGCATTTGTTTGTCACTATATGGATCTTGATCCAGAAATACTGAACTTCACATGCAAAGTGTCCATGTGGAATTTACATGACCACCAATTAACACTTTGTTAATCTTGGATGAAAAGCATCTATTCTGACTAGAGAGGACTTCTCTTTTTTGAGGGGGCCAAAGCCCACATCTCAAACATGGACTACATCTCCTGGAACATAGAAAGGCAGAGGATGAAGGTGCACATTTCCCTTCTTCCCGTCCTCCACCCTCTTTCAACTGAGCTGTTCAATAATAATATATGACAAAGATAATACAGGTAATGGAGTGTGAAAACCAATAATGATTAGGTTTAAATAGAAATCTATAAATGACAGAGATTAGAAAATCATTGGGTTTGCTTACCTCACCAAAGTAGAGCAAAACCTTTCCTTCCTTGTACTCATAGTGCTGAATGTACTGGTCTGAAGACATCACCAACTGCAGAAAAGCACACAAACAAAAAAATCAGAACAAAACCCTAGCATAACAGAAACACCCTTGCTACCAGCCTTTATATTCTGTTTTGCTTTGTTCAGCTGTTTGCTTTATCCTGCCCTCTTTCTTCCTCCTTAAAGGAGACAGTCTCTGAAAGCATGAACCTGGGCAATCAGCCCCCAATCAAGCAGGCTCCAGAACCCAAAACTCCGTAGCCACCTTTGCAGAGCACTGTGCCCCATCTCCCCATCACTGTGCCCTGCCAGCAACCGCCTCTAAAAGATTTACCTCTCTTCCCCCCGCCAGCACAGGACATGCAGTGCCAGTGGGAACCGCAATATGTGTTAAGGACAGGTATGCATTTAAGTGCCCTGCTGAGCCTTGCCCTAATTTCTATTACAAGGGACTAAGAAGGCTGAACTCTGTTCACCACGAGCTTTTCATTTCTTGTATATATTCAGCGAATATTTTATTGGATCAAGCATAATGAAAATATACCTGTCCAAAATCTGTTTTCCCTTCTTTATTCTGTGGACTTTGGAAAGATTTTGAAAGATAAATTTTCTATAGAAAAGGCTATAAAAGATCGCACAGAAAATTGTGTTCCTGACCTGTTCAAGATCCTTTGTGTCAAGCTCCAAGCCACTCAGCAGAGAGAGATCAACCAGGGACATCTTTGGTGGATTGGAACCTGTGGACCTTTTTAAGGGAGACCATCAGCAGTCAACATCTGCACTGAACAGCCAGCTTGCTTTGAAGAGTTTGGCTCTTCGGGTTTGCTAATAATGGTGAAACAAAACATTCTACTTTCCTAAGTGGATTTTAATTTGACAATTAGCTGCCTACCTCATTAGGAGTCATGAGGCAAAATTAGTCACCTAAACTAGTCAAATGGTCATCCAAAACCCAGGTGTCTTGCCTGAGCTTGTCGTCTAGGCTTTCTTTATAGCTGATAGGCAGAAACAATCACCTTCAAAGGACGGTTCCTCCTACCATAAAAGCACTGCTGAAGATAGGGAAGGTAAACAGCACTGACAAAGCGTCTGTTCTCTATTACCTAGAGAGTGGAAATAGGAAACGAGTTTATCCAAATTCTTCATGGACAAAGTCAAATTTATATCGCCTTTGCTGTTCCAAGGCAAAAATCCTCATTGCTCTAACTATCCATTAGGTATATATATTGGACTTCCAATCTTTTCTAGTTCCACCTTCTCAGAAATCAGGTAGTTGTGCCATTGCTGGAAAATGAAGTTGTTCTGCACTCACATAGGGTGCCTTGCCAAAAGATATTCTACACACACTTAGCGGTACTTCAGGAACTTTTATTTTGTCATCCTTCTTTCCCCATAAGGGATGTACCACGATGTAGGGAAGAAGTACGGTGATGTAGTCAGTGTCTCCAGTTTTTCTCCTGTCTCTTAACTATAACAAAGGGAGCTTCACAATGTTGTTTAAGCCTCACCCTAACACTCAGCAATGTCCTGCAGAACAGTGGATCTGATAGTTGATAAATTTTACATAACAATTAATGGGGAAAATGATTCTTCAGCCAGCGCACAATTCAATGAACATGTGTTTAACTACAGACACTGAAACCTGGGAATTAGGGTAACTCCAGTCCTCCTCTGCCATTGCTCATGCTGCTGCCTGGGAGGGGGAATAAAAACCACTGCCTCCAATGTATTGTCAAAAGTCAATGGAAAAGCTAAACCTGCTTCTGCCACCCTGCACCTCTCTGGAGAGGAACTCAGTCCAGCCACCACTTTGTGCTTCTGTGACCCTTGCCAGACTGTGAAAGGGAGCAAAAGCAGATGTTTCAGTGTTATGCTGCATGGGATTTCTTTCTCAGTAGCTCTGCTCTTGCCTATTTCTTGATTGCCACAACAGGATATCCCTTCTACCTTCCCCCTCCTCCCGTCTAGTCGTAGAAGACTTTTCTTTTTTATGTGGCCAGAGTGAAGGAAGTGACCATGAAGGAAGTAACAGCATCTCTCCAGAATGCAATGAAACTTTGTATATGTGTTATTACTGTATTCCAATTGTATCTAGTTTATTTGAGAAGACTTCTTTCAAATGATTAGCCAGACAGGCACTTTAAAGTCTCCCCAGACTTTCATGGGGCAGAATCCGCAATGGACGTTTGAGGTCTATGTAAACTGTCTAACCTTCCAGGAGCAAAAGGATGCAGGCTCACCACGTATGCATACTCACAGAAGGTCACCAGACTGGATGCCGAGCTTGCAGATATGAAGAGGGTGACCAAGAAGAATTAAAAAAAAAAATGAATGCATTGTCTAATGAAGAGCTGATCTTGCAGACCCACCTGACACAGACTTTGTACTGCAGTGATTCTGCTTTACTGGGAAAGATCACATCCCTTTTCCTTCTGCTGTGGATATCAAACCACTCTATTTCAGACAGTGGCTCCAAGTCAGTGTTTTCTGAAGCAATCACATCCTCATAATCATCGTCATCGTCAGAGTATGCAGCTTCTAGAGGTGACAGACATGATCAGCCATGCACAAATTTGACTGAGGACCTGGTACTTTGGCTCTTTTTTGTATAATGATAAATACCAGTGGGCAGTCATGCCATGTCTATGGGTTTTATAAAAGTTTGCTGTAAACCATCTCAGTATTTCTAATTCATTCAGAGTTAAAATTTTAGGGATAATTATAGTAAAAAAACCCAACAGATCTAGCTAAGAGTTAGGTTTAGGCTATGCATAAATATGTAAAGGACAATCCCTGCCTCCACAAGTCAGCTATTCAAACAGAAAAAAAATGCAGACATAAGCAGAGAGGATGATGAATACACACTTCAGGGGATGGAAAACACAGTCATGCTCTTACGAAAAACCTATGACAGATGTGCCCCAAACGTTTAAGGCCACATTGTATGTCCCTTATTAGCCAGGGAACTAAGCTGGGCTTTCCCCTCGTGGCAGCCAGGAACGTCATGAAGGGAGTTTACCTTGCTCTTCTCCCAATAGCAAAGAAGGGTTACTAATAGTATCTGTCTACCTGTTAGGTACCCACTGCACCTACAGTCACTCACATAGTTATTAAACCATTTAAAAGTATTAATAAGCTGAATGAAACAATAGCTATGCAGAGTTCAGAGGCCTCTCTCTTTCCTTGTTTCATTCAGTTATTCCCACTTTCTGAGGCTGGAAAGTCATTAAGTATCATTAGCAGCTGGACAAATGCGTTACCTTCAAGATGCAACCACTTCCTTTTCCACTCACCAGAGTGCTTAATGCTCCCTTCCATTTCCACCGTCAAAATCAAATCATTACATGTGTTGTTCTTCAGCTCAGAAGACCAGTACACTTTTAATATCTAAGATGAACACACAAACAGCAAACCACAAAAAATATAATTTAAATTACAAGGGATTTACTCATCCAGGACTTCAGCAAATGCTGATGGGACATGGGAGTGTGGAGAGAAACGCTGGTCTCCCAGAAGCACAGACCAGTCGCAGAGGAGTCTCGTGGGTATAAGCAGGAGAGGCCCCATGTGCAAATCACAAATGGTGTGGGACCTTTGATATAACTCTCCATTCCCAACCACAAAGGGGTCTTCAAACTCCAGATGCCTCTATCAGCATTGACATTTCATGGACTTGACAAAGTTAAAAGCAGGAGAAACTGACTGCCCATCAGGGCAGTCTGTAGGACCCTGATTTTAGAAATGTGGAGGTAGGAACACAAAGGATGAAGCCATGGCAAGTAATTTCTCACTCTGTTTTCAAAAAAGGATTAAAATAAGTTCAGTTGGACTCTGAATTTCTGATTTACAGCTTACACTCATTGTCCCATTTCCTTTTCCGTGTACAGACACTTCAAGTTTTCTCCCAAGTTCAAACTGCAAACCAAAGCAAAAAAAAAAAAAAAAAAGAAGAGAAAAAAAAAGACATTTAGTCTATGCTCAGCATTTGATCTATTGTTTTGCTGCAGTCTTGATGGTCTTCTATGCATTTTCCCCTCTGAACTGGGGTAGGGAAAACCTTTAACTATGGAAGGAGTTATGAGACCTCAAGTCTCATAAGATTTTTAATGTGCTGGGTTGGTGCACTTTACTCTGTTGTTCTGGGGCCCAGGAGACATATTTTTCCAACTTCACTCTCTCCTCTGTAGCCTGGATTTGGCATTTTCGCAGGTCCCAACACACTGAATATCACAATATTCCCCTTCTTCCTCATTCCCTAGCAAGACTTGGGCTCCTGGCTCCTCTTTGGTATTGGAGGAGATTCATGTCACCAAAGTCCTTGAAGGGGCAGGAAAGGGCTTCTAAAGTGGGCTGTTAAGCATCTGTTGATTTTTTTTTCTTTAAAAAGATTCTGTGGTTTTACAGATTAAATTATTAAAAAATTATTCTAAACCAGCTACATCTTGATTACTTAACATGAGAAAACCTAGACGAGATAATCCAATGTTTCTCCTGTTTGAGGAAAAGAAGCTTGAAACAATGGATGGTTGTGTACCTCTAGCTTCTTCTGAATCGCTTCATCAGTATCAATCAGAGTAATACTGTAGTCTTCTTGTCTTCCAGGTGTTCCCAGTTTTACGGTCAGGTTGGTGGAAGCAGTGTTCTGTGTCTGTATGCTGTATGCTGACATAGCTTCTAGGGCCACCACTGTGTCCTAGGCGAGAAAGAATTGCAAAAAAAGGTAACAATTATGCCAGGTTATTTCAACAATATGTAAGATGACATGATCAGTCTCCTGGATCTATTCTTCAGTTTTATGGGTTTTGCTGCTTTAAGTTCTCCTGTATCTGTCTGTTCCTACCTGCACAGACTATTCATTTAATTTCCCAGAATCTTCTTTCAGCATTAAAATCCTAAAACCACTGCATTTCTGACCTTTGATTGTCATAAGTCTTCAAAAAGACAAAAGAATCTTTGCGGGCTTATAACCATTTTATCTTGGCCCATTTTTACTTAATGAGCCCAAATCTTTAACGCTTCATACACCAAAAAAATTCAGGATTAACTGTTATGATGCTTTCAAATCTAAATGAAAAATTCTTTATGGGGCTTCTGTTTTCTTCCCTACCCCTGAAATGCCACCCAGACTGGTGGTCAGGCACCTGTGTAGAGCAGTATCCTCCACCGTAGTTCCTTCTTTCTGTCAGCCACGTAGCAATAGGCCTTGCGTACTCCATGTCTTTCAGGAGCAATGTTTGAAGCAATGCGTAGGCAGTGGTTTCCACTGAGATTGCGTCGTTGCCATTTCCCCAGTAGCGCTGCTGCTTTGCTGCAAGAATAATTCAGTCTTGAATCCCCTTCGTAAAGACATTTTCCAAAAATGACAATTGTTCTACACAGTAGATATTTCATGTCATAGTGCTGAGGAGCCACAAGACACAGGTACTGTTGTGAGAGCAACAAATCAGTTGGGAAGCAGAGATGGTGGAAAAGGAAACCCACAATTTTCAATTTTGACTTATCCAATCATCACAGTCTAATGGTGCCATTGAACAGTGATCCCCATCTGATGGAGTGGTAACATTGTGTCTCGTGGTCCCCAAGAGATAATAGTATTAATTATGCCCATAAATCCAGACTTGACTAAGAAGTATATTCCCTATGCATAAACTATGGCTATTAAAACATAATGTGTTTACCAAACGAATTGGGAGAAATTATTATTAGTGTGGCAGTGCAGCAACACAACCAGCTGACTCAGCATTGACCACAGCCACACACTGCCGGGGGGAAGAGGTGATGTCCATGTGGAGCTGGAATAAAGCTTTCAGAACTGGCGGGGGTCTTTGAAAGCAGGTGGTCTGGAAAAGACACCTTCCCTCTTGATCACAAATCCAGTCTGGACTATTCCCATATGTAACTGTTGATTCCTATTTACTCATCAAAAGTTTCTTTCTCAGCTGGCTTGAACTTTTTTAATGGACTTTAGTGATGTGGAAACTTTGGCAGGCAGCAAGGGAAGCAGAAAAGGTACATGACAATTTACTGTGGTTTTCCAATTCTGGTATCAAATACGGTCACGATCCAAACTTCACAAAGCTAAGTTGTTACTTTATAATGATATTAATTTTACAAATTACATATTACAGTTTCAACAATGAAATATTTAATTATGTAATTTAAATAATTAAGTATATTACACATATACATACAACACATCTATACAATTAAATGATCTTAATTTACTTGAATTTGTTTTGCTCATATAGGAGTGCTCTAAGTGCTTTAATTAGGAAAAGTGCTTTCTAACTGAATTTTTAAGAATGGTTACCAGTACCTGCATCAAAAACCGAACAGCCCCTTAATTTTTCTTTCACAAACTGAGCTTCCTCACTATCAGACTGCACAAGCGTCAGAGCGTAAGCAGTGATGGCTGTAGAATAGCAGTTAGTATTTCTTGAAAGTTCATTTTTCATGTAAGCCACCGCTCTTCTAATCACTTGTGCCTGTGAAAACAGAATGGATTCATTGGAAAAGGTCATTGAGACTGTTACTGCTGGTGAAAGAACTAGGAAATTAGAATACTTGACTGTAGTCATTTTTGAGACAATTTTAATAATTTTTGCTTAGTGACTAAAGCCATTGATGATGGAGTGCGTAGCTTGAAACCCCTTGTTGTACGTTAGGCCACAGCATATTTCCTGTCCACCACAGATATAAACAGACTTTTACCTCCTCATTTGCAGTACTTTAAGATGGTAGAGTGGACATGCCATGTTGCAATAGCCTTCAAACTTAAAGATAAACAGTCAGGTTTCCTACCACATCAGGTGACTCGTAGACCTGTAGAGTCTGTTGCAATGCTATAGTTACAAAGGCTGTCAAAGCCAAGTCCTCTTCTGCTGACCTAATGCCACCCTGAAAGATGAACGTGAAAAGGAAAAGTTAAATATACATGTATATGCTGATGATTAAATTTAGAAGCTCACTCTTCATGAAGTCAAGGACCTTCTTGTCAAACCATCTGACCACAGACCATGTAGTTTTACCCTTTAATTTTGCTCAATAACTTGTGTCTGCCTAAAGTATATCTTCTAAAATGGCAGTTTGCATTAAACAACGTTAAGAGATTAGGAACCCACTACATCCTTCAGCTGCTAATCAAATATTTAATTATTTAACTTATAGTTAAAAATCTACAGTTTCTCTTTGGGGTATTCATGACTTCAATTTCCAAGCACTAGTGTGTTTTTTTTTCCTGTTTCTCTGCTACTCCCTATAGACTAACGAGCCCTTTAACACCCAGAACTTTTCTCCTGTAGAGGTACTTATACACTTATTCCACTTCTTGATAAAATAAACACAGTGTCCTCATTAGCTTTTTTTTCTAAAGTTCTGCATTTTCATTCCTGTTGCGCATGATCTCCTTTGACAACAACCTTCAACAACCTTTGACAACAATCTTGCAATCTTGTCTTTCTCTTAGCCCCAAATGTTTATCCTTAGGAGAAGGATAG
The DNA here is from genome assembly GCA_013398915.1 of Dromas ardeola. Taxonomy (NCBI): domain Eukaryota; kingdom Metazoa; phylum Chordata; class Aves; order Charadriiformes; family Dromadidae; genus Dromas; species Dromas ardeola. The sequence continues at coordinate 79,088 of VYZM01005817.1, forward strand.
TTGTTTGCTTGGAAAGACTCAAGTCTCTGTACAAAATTATCATGCACAGTTCCAGAAGCAAATGTAAAATAGAATATAAGTATCTCAGCCTGAACACATGTCAAAAAAACCTTTGGCCAGTTCTTGAGTTTTTTGGTTTTTTTTTCCCAAACAATGTTACATCAACTGTGGAACTGGCTTGGAGGGCGAAAGCCTCACTAGTGAGATCATTAATAAAACATTAAATCATTAAATCATAGATCATTAATAAAATTAATATTCTTTTTGGTATAAGATCACTATAAAGGTGTCTGCATTTTCAATGAATTTGGGAAGATGCACACTATTTTCATATCCTAGATGCATGGACAGTGTAACAATTTTGTGTTTCTGGACACTTACAGGGGATGTGTAGATTAATGTATCGAATTAGAAATTCTGATTAGGTATTAATACATTATTTTTTTTTTCACCATGGGAGTGGTTAAATACTGAAACAGGTTACCCAGAGAGACTGTGGGATCCCCATCCTTGGAGGTACTCGAGACACATCTGGTCCTGTGCAATCTGATCTAGTTAGACCTGTCCTGAGCAGGGGTTGGACTAGATGACCTCTGGAGGTCCCTTCAAAACCATATTATGATTCTATGGCTCTATTACCTTTGGCAATAAAAGGCATAAATTTTTACCAAGCACAAAGATCCTAGAATTAATTTTCTAAGTGCTCTAGAGGCATAGGTCAGCTGCAAAATTATCTAAGACTGGATCCAAAGGTAAAGGTGGTGAAGTGCTAGCTATACATCTCTGACATAACAGACATTTTAACAAATTCATTTTACATTACAGATTTTGTACTTACATTACAGATTTCTTTTCTTTAGATACATTTCTTGTTACTCAACAACTCACAATATACCTTTTAATCCCTAGAGGCCCTAAACAATGCAACAGATTCTTCTAAATATGGGTGACATACCTGCATAGTCCTGTCCAGTACTGGGTGATGGTCATGGAATGAATTGTCTGCCTGCTGTTGATTAATCAAGTAGGAAATGGAGTTGCGTATGTGACTGTCTTGGATACTAATGTATTCTCTGCACCTTGTGAGCACTTTAACAATGAATGCAGTTAACCTGCACAAAAGAAAATGTTCCCAACTTGTGCTGACATGTATTTATAGAGGAGCATATTGACAGGAAAAGAAACACACTCATTTTCTTCATAGACTTATATTCAACAGAGTGCGCTCACTGAAACCTAGTGAGTTATCATTGGACATCAGCGTGAATGTTTTTACTCTGTGGCAAATGCAAAATCATCAGGGGCTCAGTATAAATCTCCTTCACCAAGGACTAGCTAAACCTGCTGAGGGGCTTACGGGGCTGACTATCCATGGCAAAAGTATATAGGCAGCACCATGCCCACCAGATTTTGAAAATTCCACACCACACCACGTGCCCCCCCCCCCGAAAAACTTCTGACGCATCAATGATAATAGAGGTATTTTGGAAAAAAAAACAACAAACAAACCCTGAAAAATACACTTACCATACACTACTGGGGGTTGTTTTAAATGCTCCATAGGAGCCATCCTCCTTCTGAAACTCAAGCAGTCTAGTATAACCTGCATGAACAGGACAGCACATAACTGTTCAGAGAATACACATATTTCTTGGGCATTTTCATACACTGCTTGTATTAACATGGACACATTCAGTATTGACTGGTGGAAGGGTATATGGAGGTGTTCATTGGCACATTAAGGAGGAAATGGCTGGGTCAGCAGGCCTTTGACACAGAAGAAGTTCAAGGCTTAGAAGATGCTCTGTCTTGTTTGACTTAATTGAGCTATGAGAATAACCTGAAAACTGCAGGTATCTATAGCTATAAAGCATTTTCGGTGTAGTAGATCTTGTAAAACTTATTTCCCATTACTGACAACTTTTCAAGCTGTTGACTCTATAGTGCACAGAATCAAAAAATCTACAATCATCATCTCTTGGGTCAGACACAGAGGCCACAACTCATAATTTCTAAGCCTGATCTTGACTGCTATTATCTTGATAAAGTCTGTATCATAGCCACACAACTCATTTTCTACCCCAGTGAACTTAGATAAGAATCAATAAAAGCATAATACGGGGACTAAATGCTGCTGATAATAAATAGCAAATACTCATTAGGAGGATCTCAATGTCACTTTAGTCAAACTTACATAAATCTTAGATAATCTTAGGCAATCTTAGATAAATAGGCAAAGACCTCCATTTAGCAACTGTTAGCATATTTTTAATCTCTGTTTATACGCTCTTAATTTTTACTGATGGAATGTGTGTCAGATGTTGTCTGAAGATCACGAAGACAGGTGCACTGTATTGCTTTATGCCGTGTGCACACCACTACAGCTAGAAAGATCAGCTCTACCTGCTACAATACTGATAACTGATACTCTTGGGGTCTATGTTAGTGCCTGTGAGCTGGAATATCTCCACTTCCACATGCTGTAGTCCTGGCTTTGCTGTGCATTTAACACCAGCTTTGGATCATGTTTTGGAATGGGCTCTTCAAGAAGCAGCCTTGCAGCTGTCCTGTCCCTAAGGAAACTCCTTCCCTTGGTTGGTCCAAGGCTGTTGGAGTGATTCTAGCTCACGTAATGAATACAGGAGTGTGGAAGAGAAAGTGTCAATAACATGTTTACTGCTGGGAGTTTCCTTAGTGATACTGCTCTTGACAACTACAGACATCTGCATCAGAGATGTCAACATCCCAGCTGGTTACCCTAAGCCCTCACTATCTATGATCCAGTGGGAGAAATAAGCATTTTTAGGACATGATTCATCTTGATCTATCTTGCACATCTATGTTAGGGGGAAATGATAAACTGGCCTTTGCTGTCCATTTACTCAGAAAGAATTGAAATTGATCAGCTCAGATTTTACTTTCTACCTCTAAATTAGGCAAGAGAGAATGTGGACTCTGACTCTCAGTACTATGCCATGTCAGATGTAGGCAATTAGTCACCTAAATCCTCCTCACCAGTTCTGTTTCTCACGTCTGTCTGCAGATTATCAGAGGCATTTCTGTGTGGCAGTGTTAAAGACAACACTCACACCTTTGGCGAGTAGTGATGGTTAGGGATGCAATGCAAAGGGATAACAAAGATCATGTCAGTTGGTCTTGGAGTTTTTTCCTGCATACCTTTTTCAATCATGCTAATAGCTTCCTCCTTCTTTTCAGGATTAAAGTTCTCCCACTGCTCACTGGCGTCCAAGTACTCAATAGCATAGACTGCAGGGGCCATTTTCACCATTGTTTGCTCTGCACAGCCTGTAGGCACCTGAATAAGTTTCTCGACTCCAGTGAGGCTAAGACAATTTTCAACAGGCTCATCCATAAGATTCCCTGTTGTAAAAAAACACAAGCCATATTACATATTGTATTTAAAGCTGTCTGGTGTAACATGAAGAAAGGTGATACTAACTATAGGTTGACTTTCCAGCATGGCCTGATACTTCTCATTATCAAACAGTGTTTTTATCTACTTAAGACTTTGTAAAGCTGGAGAAGAACAAGGGTGAGGTGTCAGGCCCTGGGAAAGCTGAGAAAGGTGGCTGGGGCAGTGAAGGAGCATGGAGGGGAAAGAGTCCTGAGGCTACTGGAGGCAGGGAAGCAAGGAAGGTGGGAAAGACTGGTGCTTCAGGTTCAGGCTGGAAAAGTCTTGTCAAACCAGACCTGGTTTTCCCACAGGGGGCAAAAATATCATGCCTTAATCATGCCAAATATTTTGTGCAGAATTTTGAGGTTTTTTTCATCTCTAATTTTCTCATTTGATGAAGCATTCCCATACTTTAGAACAGGGTTTTGAAATGGTAGCCAACAGCCTTTGTGTCACGAATGCATAATTTTACATTTTCTGGATAAAAATTTTTTATCATTAATAAGAGCACTTGCTAGTAGATGTTTTTAAGTATGTATGCATGAGTATATATATATATATGTATATGATTATTTGATTAAATAAATATATGATTGTACATATCTTCTGTTTAGAAAAACAGAACTTTCCAGAAGTTGTGCATCAGAGTTTGGCAGTCTGAAGACTAAAGCAGATTTCTACAGTCCTACATGCAGTGTGGGGCTATTAGAGAAGGTAGACTCCTCCCTTCTCCTCTGGCCTTCCCATAAAGTTACCCTGGGCACAGTGGGGCAGGATGGCTGCATAAAGCTATTATATCCAATACAAATGGGAAGGAGTAATTAGAAAGAGGAAAAGTACTAGATCAGCCTTGGGTCTGTTTTGTTTCATGACCTGGGCACGCAGCACAGATCGTTTGAGTCACGGCAGAAAAACTAGGAGGGAGTGGAGACTCGATGTTCAAGAACGAGCAGCACGAAGGGGCATGTCGTTTGTCACCTATTGAGAAGTTATTGACAAAAAATTTACATTTACCTTTCAAGCTAACGAACACATGACTATCAGAACCCGGTACCATATCAGATGGTCTGTTCAGGTCCAGTGTATGGGACTTTACTGTAAATAAATAGTAAACAGAGATCTACATCCAGACTCTAAACATGCAGTGTAATTTTAGAACATGTTTTTCATTAAGCATCTCACAGTTGATGGCAATTACGGCAGAAATGTTATCAGAAACTTTAAGTGGAAATTTATGAAAATAAATACATTTATTTTTCTTAAATTGATTACATTTTCAATCATTAGCAATATTTTTGGATTGAAATGAGGCTTTGTTTTTATACCTTTTAAGACCCATTATTAAATGAAATAGATGTCTACTTAATATTTAAAGAATGTTATGTTGAAACACAGAAGTAATGTAAATCAATTCTAAACATTTAGAATTAAATGATTTTTCTTTCCTGAGAAAATGACTTTTCTGTGTATTAGATGAAGAGATTTGTGACAAGTTCTGGTCAACCAAAGCAACATTTGTACATTAAGAAGTGGGTCACTGCACCCACCAGATATTCACACCAGGCTTTACACCCCCAAAAAGTTCTTTTGTGTAACTTACAGTCACTGTTAATGCAAATGGTCTTTTCTTCTCTCTGTAAAATACCTTCAGCCTGTACAATTGAGGAAAGAAAAGTCTAAACTTCTGCAAGCACCCACACCTGAAATAAAGCTGCATGAAAGCCGCCATCTCTGCCCTTGCGTTAGACCAGCAGACAGCAGAAATAAATTATTTTGGAGTGAGATTTCTCTCCAGGTAAAACTGAAGCTTCAAATCACAATTTCAGTCTCCCAGTTGAAATGCTAATAAAATCTACTGATGTTTTTTGTGTTATTATTGACATATTTCCCTGGATAAAATTCTTTTAACCAAAATAACCCAGAAAAATCAAACTTCAATTTATTCTCAACCTTGTGAGCCATGCAAGTCAAGTTCACAGGTGGACTCACTTTTATAAACCTCTCATCTATGAAATCCACCAAGTTCTGAGTTCACCTTGTTGGTAAAACTTAAACTTTTTTCCTTTTGATTTCCACACATCCCTCTTCCTACAATTGGTATTTTAATAAAGCTATTTTTACAGACACTTTTAGTGTTTTGGCATAGCATTGAACTCTCAGACTGTGTCTACTCTAGAAAAGTTATGGCCTGTAACATCAGCAGGTTCCTGGCATCCCATGCCTTATCTTTACCTACACGGCTATCCCCTGACATTAATGGTGCAAGGATTCATATTTTGTGTTTTTTGTGTGGATTGAAAATGGCCCTCAGTGCTCTGCATGAGTGCTGTAATGAGTCTGTGGCAGTCAGCGTTTACTCTTGAAAAGTCGTCTTTTCTAAAAGGCTTCTCCTTTTCATCATTTTGAAAGAGAAATAAGCTACTAAATAATCAATACAACATCTTTGCCTATATTTGTTTTATCTATGCAATTGTTAAGATTGAAGATCCGTTAAGTAGAAGGAATAAAATAGGTTTTAACTTCATGACTAGCAGAGAGTATTTCCTTCTAAAAATATTGCTAGATGGACATCTTCAATCTTGGCTTCATAAGGGAAAAAGAATTTTTATAAATATCAGTGAAGCAGGTGGAAGTTAAAGGTTACAAGGTGGGCACTGACTGCATGAAGGAAGTTGTTGCTATGTCATGGGTAGAAGGATGCCTTTTTTGCCGTAGAGAATAATTATTTCCATATACATTACACCGAAGCCCACCACAGGGTTAAATTTCTTCCCCATCCTATAGCTCAATCCTTGCTGAGAAACAGGTTTTCTGACATCGCTTCCAGCCTTATGTTTCTACGATTTCACTCCCTCCACAAGAGCTTCACACTCAGTGAATATTATATTTGAGGAGTGTCTGCCCTCAACTAGTTATACCTACCACAACATTGAGGTTCTTCCTAATGCTATCAGTGTGCCCAGAAACGGTGTCCAAAGCAGAAATAGTAATTGGAATTTCTCCCACAGTCAGAGGGACAATGGAGAAGTAGGCTGGTGTTGCAGAGTTCCCCTTTGCCACCAGCCTCAGCTTCACAGCCTTCTCCGTCGCCTCTGCGGTGCACAAGCCCTTCACTGCGTCCATCGTCACTGTAACCTGTGGGGACAAGGCAATGCCTGTGTTCCAGCTTAGTGCATCACCACACAGGAAAAATACTCCAGGTCCACCATGTCTAGATAAGAATGGGAAATGAGAAAGTGGTATAACAGGAGACTAGCTTTTGCTTAAAAAGAAAATAGCAATGCAGACATTTTGCAAGACAGAAAGTGATACTTACTTTGCTCCCCTGAATTTACTATTCTCCATTTATAGAACGGGAAAACTTTTTTTCCAAGAAGCAATCAAATGCTGGCACAGCTTCTCCAAAGAGTTTGTGGAGTCTCCCTCCTTGGGGATATTCAATGTCTGACTGGACAAGGTCCCAAACAACCTGCTCTAACTGGACCTGCTCTGAACAGCAGGTGAGACTAGAAACCTCTGGAAGTTCCTGCCAACCTAAATTGTTCTATGATCCTATGGTCTGTTAACATTCACCTACATTGACTAGGGCTGTGAAGGTAAACCAGCTAGTATTTCTTCATTACACTGAATTTGCAATATAGTTTCGGCCTATCCCTGAACCACAGGAAAGTAAGAAGGATAGTACATTTTTATACATCCCAGCTCTATACCGTTCAAGACAGTTCAGAGGATGTCAGTCAAGCAGAGCTGGCTGAGAGATGGGAAGAGATGCAAAAAAGAACATCAGCCTGAGGATGACGGAGGCTCTAAGCCCAGTGACAACTGTGGCCATACGCAGAGCTGGATAGGTGTCACACGCAGACAAACAGTGGCTTTGCATTGTATGCACAATGAATTTTGTGGCTAATTTATTGGATTGTGGGCTCATAATTTACCTCTGTATCTTGTGTACCTGCTTTATCAGCAGCTGGATGTTGTCTAGACTGGCAGGCAGCAAAAAGTAGCTGGTTGCTTCAATGAAGGGGGAGAAGACATACTCAAAGACAAGAACTTGGCTGTGTAATATGGTAAATAAAATCTGTTTTATACAGTAAGTTTGATTAACAAGCAGCACTGGATCCTGTCCTTGGGAAGACTTACAAAATGGGAGCGCGACGTCTGGGCTGTAGGAAGGCATTGAAAGGTGGTTGGGTCATTTACATTAAATTATTACATAGCTATACATCTAACTAGCTAGTTGTGTATAGCACAGCAGTTGATGATAATACTACCTGGAGATCGCTGGGCAGATAGTTGTAAACCACCGCTTTTATTTCTAGTTGCTCATGTCGTCTGACTGAGTACGGTAATCTCAGGGATACAAAAAAGTCTTTGAAAACTGCAAAGGTGTGGGGGTCAGCTATGCAAAACCCTGGGATGAGAAAAAAACAGAGTTGACAATTACATACTTAACATCATCTGATAAAAAGTTAAATGTCTAATCGAAACTCATTGTCTGGGCTCCCTTGAGGTCAAAGGCAGGAGACAGAGACAGGCATCTTCAGGGAGCATTTCAACTCACTTGTGCTAGAGACCTATCTCAGGGGTAGATGAGTTGTCCTCTGGAGTCACTGCCATGGTATTTGATAGGTTAAATTTGGCAGGTGTATCTGTGGTTTTTGACACTGAAATGTGGCCCAGCTTTCCTGCAAAGGCCATGTTTAAAATATGATGACCTGTCCTCATTTTCTGTAAATAAAATCCATGCTCGTCACTGCACTGCTGGATGAGCCCCACTTTCTGAAGGGGAATGGGCAGTACCAGGTGGACCCTTTGTACATCCTGCATGGCCCAGAAGTCCCCAGGGAGCAGCACCTGGGAACCTGGGCTCTCTGGTATCCAGCCATTGCTCATCCTCTGCTAGTCTCCTGGAGCTCTTATCTTCTCTGGCTTTCCAGAGACCAAAGACTTTCATGCTTCTCTGAGATGGCCAGAACTTGCTCCCAGAATTATTCAAATAAAAGTGTTGTTATTACTGCTACCTTTCTTGCAGCTGCCTGGCCATGTGGAACAGAAAGTGAGATGGTTTCTAGATATAAAAGAATGAGGGACAATTTTGATTGTATAATCCATCTTCCTTCAGAGCTCACCATGTCGTTTTTATAAATATATATCTATCCCTTAAATTCCAGCTGGACTCTAATATGGCATAAAAGAAAGGTGTAAATGCCATCATTCAAACACTTTGTGTTTTTTAGTACACACCGTCTCACTCTGTCAAGTCTGTATCTCTGTTTAAAAAAAAGTATACATTCTCTATTTATCCATACAAAGAAACCCAATAAAATAAACAATACTTATACCTTTCTGGGGAGATATGCTAATTGCCTGAACTTCCCAGGTAGTTATAGAGTCAGGAACAAAGTTTCCTACACTAGGAAACAGAAAATAAAATATATTAGGAAGGATGTATAAAACATAAACATTGTCATTTGCTGAAGTTTGAATATTGTAAGGGAAAAAGTATTCCCTCGGTTGTGGAGACAAAGCACTTGCAAATATTCTGAAGTCCTTTGTATCAGAAAACACATAAAGCTGATATTTATATACATTTTACTGTACTAATTTAGATATATTCATCCAGTCAGGTAATACAGTACCTATGGTTTCCAGGGTTTTTCACTTCTTCAAAATTCCACCACCAGCTCTCAGGAAAATAACTGCGCAAGTTGACAGAGATGTCATCAAACACTTCTTCATGGTCATCATAGTCTGTAAAATGAGAGTGGGGTTTCTGTTCTGAAGTCTTTGGCTGCTGACCTTACACTGTTATGCAGGGAGCCAGTTTGTGAGAGAGAAAGCAGCATGAAAAATACTCTGGATAAAAAGACTTCATCTGGATTTCATCTGGTGCATTACAAAAAAAGAAGAAATGAGCAAAGTTTATCTCTGGACAAAAGGATAATTCTGCTTTCCAAGTTCAATAACTATATGCTGCCAAACAAGGAAATATTTCCTTTTAATAGTGTGTAGCAAAGATATTCCCACCCTCCCATATTTGTGACAGACAGAGCATGAAAGGGGAGCTCTGGGAAAAATGGTAACAGAAATTATACTTTGAATATGGTCGTTTTCAACATGTAATATTTTTTTGTGTGTGTGACATGAGCTCCTGTGTGATCAGAGATAGACTTTGGGGAGAAGAATGGAAGAAAAGTGCAAAATTGTCCCTGGCTGAAGTGGCCTCTTCTCATCAGGTAGTGTTTTGGAGGTACTCGAGTGTTATAACAGTAGTACCACTAATAATATAGTCATGAATCTGAGATCACTTAGAGCCCTGAACAGAGACAACCACCCCCTTCTCTGCTCGACTGTTTGCAGCCTCCCAGGGTGCGGGCAGGGCCAACAGCTCCTCCGTAGGGCTGCACTGGGTCCAAAGGGGGCTAAAGTGGTTGCTTTTCTCACCCCAAGAAGTTATCCCATCCCAGTCCCACTTTTGCAGCGTAGGGTTGTGAAGATGCAACAGCGTGTGGGTCCCACACTACACCGGGGCTCACTGAAATGGTGATGTGAAAACTCCCACTCTGGCCCCACAGCATTAAATGCCCATTAATTCTCCCTTGCCACCATATGAAGGGCAATTTTCTTTAGACAGTTGCATGCCACCGTTCTTTACATCGTGCCAAGCCCACTCTGATCCTCCGCTTCGCCTTGTTCCTGAGGGCTGTGGCTTTCTCACAGCAGTCCCGGAAGGCTTTTCTGCATTCAGGAGAGCCAGCCACCTTTGTTAGCCTTTTCTCACATGAAAACCTCATGGGATTTGATCTCATGCCATCTTCACAGCATTTTAGTAGCTCAGTGTTTTGATATTTGCTGGCTGCAATATAATCAAAGCCCAAAATTAGTGTTGTGGAATTAGCAATAAGCATAAAGGTGTTCATCGTGCTCATTCCTGTCATTCTTTGCAGCTAAGGTTAGTCAATATTGCAACAGTCTACCTGCAGCCGGGGACCTGCTCTTCATCCCAAAAATAGTTCATGAAGACAGGAGGAAAGCATGGGCCCTATGGCATCCTCGATATTCTATTCTAAGCTTTCTTTTCAAATTCAGACTGTGAATTAAAAATACCTCCTTGGCAGACTGGAATTAGATATCTTAATAGAAATAGCCAGCGTTGTCATTCTTGAATAAAGAGACTGATGTCAAAAGTAAGGAAGATCCCAACTTCAAGCCTTCATGGCTTCTGGCAAGGAAATACCAATTTATGTAAACTTTTTTTTTTTTTTAATGTACACCAAATATTATACTAGCTCTTCTCTTAATTGGAGCACAAAGTACCAAAGCTGGCACAACTTCAGAGTAGAATGTCAAGAAAAAGAATAGGATCTATATAACATTTTCTGGCCATACAAATAATTTGGAAAAACTTTAAAGCCATGACTGATTCCATGACATGGTATCTGGTAGAAATGCTTCACATTTGGGGTTATAAAGTGGTGAGTTAGTTTCTGTCTGCAGATGGGCCGCTCTTTGGTTTTGTTGTTAGGGTTGTTTTGATAGATGATGCATCAGGTCAGATGGTATAGTATACACACTGGGTGTGCTGGGTTATGGCACTTAATGCAAGAACTGGGACTATGAATATGTTGGTATCCTTTACTATCCTATCAATTCTTAACCCCTAGGTCCACGCCAGTTCCCTTTGCCTCCCCCTGCTAAGCCTTTCAGGCCAGCCAGATGAGCTGACATACCAATTCCTGACATTTTCTTCTGAAAATCCAAAGATCTCTTCTGCCTTCGGGTAACCTGGGGGCATTTATAGCCTGGGAAAGCAGAACAGAAGAGCTTGGTCATCATACTATGACAGTAACGGTCTGATCATTCAGATCATTCGTGGAAGACCGATCTTAGGACTCACTCACAGAAGATCCTCAGTTTGCCAAGTTACCTTACAGCCCTAGCCGACTGCTGCCTGCCCCAGCTGAGTTGGGCACCAAAGGACCAGCAGCCAAGACCTGGGCTGCCCGAGCTGCCACCACCCAGTGGAAGAACAGAAGAAGAAAAATCCACAGGCAAGGGAGACCTTGCAACATCATGATAAAATGTTCCTGACTTTTAAGCAATCAGCCTCCCCAGATCTATAGTGGTCTTGTACAAACATCTAAAGTACAGGGCAGATTGCACTTACCTTCCCGAACGTTGGATTTAATTGTATTTGATAAAAAGGCCAGACCAACATCAGTAAAAACTTGAACACTATTTGCACCACCCCCTGCAGAACATCCAAGATCATACGAATTCATAGCATTGAATACCTGCCAAATAAAATAGCATAGATGGACTGTACATATCTGCAAAATCTTGATTGTTTATTTGTTTGTTTGTTTGTTTGTTTTATATTAAAAAAATTATTGCTGCCTTTGACTTGCAGAAGTAACACAAAGTGGTGGTACAAGCTGCACTTGGAAACTGAGATTAAAGCTGAGGGATGTTTTAGTTGGGGAATAATTTCAGTTTGGTTGTTTTGTCGTTTTTTTTTTTTTTAATTTACAAACTTGTCTACCGTAGCATGGCAATCTCCATTTAAATACATAATTCATCTTAAATATATCCTAAATTGTAAAAGCAAAAAAATTTTCAAGTTTAGCAAAGCTGTGATTAAACAATTAATAACCATTAATTACATTTTGATCCTCTCACTGGTCATGGAAAATTTTGCTTGATTAGTGGATAAGATATTTTCTTTTTACAGCTATCTTACTTTTTTGGATGTAAGCTTATTTTTCTTGTTCAGAATAAAAACTGCTTTATCAACCACAGCTAAGGCAACTGTTCCCGCATGGTCCGTTTCAATCAGTAAATTGATGTTGTCTGTTGGTTCATATATCTCTTTTTCCGTTCTCACTTTAATCTAAATAGAAAATATTGAAACAAAAAATGTCACATTTGTTAATAAAAAGTAAAGACTCTCTGGGCCGGGAATACTGTAAACTATGACTGTCAGCAGTTAGAGGCTGGGGAATGATCCTGTTTTGCCGTGTTTCTGCCTGGGATCCTGTGTTTTGGAAGATGTAGATGCAGATATCTCCCACTGGAGGACAATGTGGGGGGCTAAAAGATGTGTCTGTGCAGGATATTGGATGCTGTCTTTCAATGACACTTAAGCACCAATGGAAATTAAAAGTATGTGTAAGGGGTTTGCTGAACTAGGACCTTCAACATAATTTTGTTGCTTTCCAGTGGAAACAAAATCACCATGAAATACAGCAAAAGACTAAATAATGTACAAAATTAACTGACTTAAACCAGTCTGTAACAGTACTACCTCCTTTCTATTTCACACTGAATTTTTTGACTGGGTTCAGATTTGGTGCATATCTGGTGTAGACACTTTTGTGGTTTAGGCATGATGATTATGAAATTAATAGGGAATTATTAATAGAAATGCCAACTTGAAAGTCACTGGGTATTTTTATCATATGAATGAAGAATTGGCTTGTGTGTTAGGGATGGATAATTACTCTAGAAAACTTTTTTTCCCAATGGACTATCACATTCTTTTTCCAAAATAAACATTTTTTGGGAAAAAAAAATAATTTCAGATGGCTGATACTTTTCAGCAGCTATGTTTCATGCTATTGGAAAAAATTATTTTGTCTTATTTTTTTTTGTTTTATGCTATGGTACCAAAAAGGAGGAGAAGAAAGGTGAAAGAAAGGCTTAGAGGGACTCCTATTTTGTCCACACTTGTGAACACTTTTTTTAAGTGCTTTTGAAGTACTGCAAAATCTCAGAAAATTACTTTTAACAGGAATGAAAAAGCTTGAAAAATTACGTCAAATTGCTTTTTTTCCCCCCAAATAAATTGCTTCACTTTCTTTCATGTGACACACTTCACTACAAAAAGAAGTTATGAGGACATTCTGCCCCTCAATGATTCTATCGGTGTTTCCCTGCGAAATTTCTAATATATAGAGATTTACAGAGGGTGATTTATCTGTATGAAACTATATTTTTCATCTCTTTGAGGGGCAACATGTCCTATGGAGGAAGGCTATCTCTGCCATCACTTCTGGGAGTCTTTACCAGGTATACCTTTTAGCAAGAATCCTGAAAACTTCCTTTTTCAATAAAAATGAAATGTCTTTCATTTTTTATCCCCAGGCTTGCACTTGCTCTGCTGATGCCCCATGTTTTTGTTTTTATTTTGGAATACAATAACAGAAGCTACTTGCTTTGAAAGTACCTTTCCTTCACAGACATCTGTAACATCCACCCATACAGAATCAGCAACAATCTCTTGGCGGCCCTCGTTTGCAATGAAGTAGTAAGCTAAAAAGCGAAAGGCGGGCACCATCTTCTCGGTGATTTTAAGGCTTATTATTTTGTTTGAGGAGGGGACCCTTCCCAAAAGCACAGCTTGTCCCTTTGTCACCACCTGCAAGGCAAAACCAAACAGAAATAAAATATTGTGAATGTGCACTAGACTGGGCATTATGTTGCATAATTTTATATACATACATAGAATTTTCTGAGGCCATTTCCATTTAAAATTTATTCTCTTCTAATGGCATTTAATAGTTTTAATTCCCAACTTGCATACCAGTAGCCTGGAGGAGACCAGCACGCAGTGGCTCTAGCACAGGAGTGTGGTGGTAAGTCTCTGCTGCACTGGTCCTGTGGCCCAGGTTTGAACACAAATCTACCACCCTACCACTCTTACAGCTTCAAAAAGGGGGTCCAAGACGGCAGCCTTATTGTTGTCTTCTACGGTAGCAGGTCATCAGCTTTATTGAACCTGTAATCACTACTGAATCTTTCAGATGATACAGAAGGGTTGGAGCAGGAGGTTTCACCCAGAAAGTATTATTCAGGACAAAGTATCACAGACTGGCCCTTAACTGATTTCTGCCCATCTTTCACTGTGTAATTCCATTCTTCCCATGTTATGTTAATTATATTCATGGGTTGTCAGAGGACTGGAAAACAGAAACAGTGGCAGGACTGAGAGTGTTCTTCCCTGAAAAAAATACATGCAGCTTTCCTAAATGCACAGTGAATGGGCTTCAGGAAGAAAAAAAGACATGCTGCAGCCTGGACTGAAACCCTCACTGCCTTCGTTTAGGTGACCAAAGTCTGGGAGAGTGTCCCACTGCTGAGCTCCAGCAGTGTGTCTCACCACCCTTCCCGTACACCTTGCCTGCCCAGCACTGCGTCTTCCCAGAGCCCAGCAGCGGCAAATCCTGTGTTAAGTCATCCAATGAAAATAAGCCCCCAAACATAAATTTAACTCCTAGTGATACAATTATTGCAATATATCAGAGTCCTATTAAAAATAAATGGGAAGTGGTGCCCATGGTACTTATCATCCTGGGAAATTTAATCTGGCAAGGGAAATTAGGACAAAGAAAGGGAAAACGGGATTGAACACATTTGTCTCCTTCAACAAAATAAATACTTTGCATTCCTTGTCCCAGGCTGAGCAGGATTGTTTCCTCACTTTTCCGCCTGTAGAACTGTTTTTCAGACCCAATTTTAGTATGCTATTTAGGGCCACAACAGACAGTGCCTTCAATGATCCTTCATGACATTATCTGTTGGAGATAACACTGACCTATCTGTTAACTAACATCGGGTGCAGGTAATATGGAGCCATGTTAGTATAAGAATTATGTTTTATTCATGAAATAAACAATAGTTAACTATAAAAGGCATTTTCTGAGATATTCAAGGCCCCTAAAATATGACTAGGTTTTCTGGTTGCAGGAACAGAATCTTATGTATATGTATGATCTACCCACAGCAAAGTGGGCAGTTCTGTAATAGCTGAAATAAAGGTATTTATGGGAATCAGACCAATAAAAATAATATTTAATATTGACTTGTTACGAGGAAAGAACATGGATTGGAAGGAGTGGGAAAGAATGAGGTCTGGGTTAAGAGAAATCAAATTGTCGTAAATATCATAGAAGTTATCTGTCTAGGATTTCAGCTTTCAAGGCTGTCAGTTTAGTATCTTTCAAAAATATCCCCATAATTATGCAGACAAACATATGGACCTATTTGCTCTAGACTGTATTAGAAACTACAGACTAAAATTTGTACTTATGTGTCCTTCTTCAAAACAAAAATTTACAAAGATTTGTATATTACATATCCAAAAATATATGCAAATATATCAAAATAACAGAATCATAGAAGAATAGTTTCTAGAAGGGACCTATGGACATCTCTACTTCAACTGCCTGCTCTAAGATGAGCCATCACCAGCGTAAGATTAGGTCAGACGTGGTTTTCTCTAGTTCAGTGTTGAATGCTTCTGAGGATGGCAATTCCCTAAACTGTCTGGGGAACCTCTTCCGGTATTCCACTCATCACTAGTGAAAAGATTTTTCCAAAATGAACCTTCCAGGGCATAATTTGTAGCCTTTTTCCCTTGTTATTCTGTGTGGCACCAACTATGAAAGTTTGTCTCTGTTATGTCTGTAGTTCCTCTTCAAGTAATTTTTGGTTGCTATTAACTCAGTCTTAGCCTCTTCACCAAACTCAACAGGCCCAGTCCCCTCAGCCCCTCTTGGTAGGTCAGGTGTGCTAAGACACTGATCATCTTGGTTGCCCTTTGTTGGACCTCCTCCAGTTTCCCATGTATTAGTAAATAGATAGATGTTCTGGGTTATATAATTTCTAAAAGAAATTACTGTTATGATACTATTTGCTTTACCATATAATAGAAATAGTCAATCTTTCCACTGCCGGACTGATGAATATCATTCAAGGTGATGTGTAAGGTATCTCCAGGTGCCACAACAGTATGCGGGATGCTGATGCTGAGGTAGTTCGGGGAACCAGACTGGTATCTTTCAGCTCTGATACTGGTTTCAGGTGATTCTAATTTTTCTTTTCCCTCTTCAGCCTTTACCTGTCAGGGAAGAAAAGGACAGGGTGAGTAAAGTGTCCCTCAGGAGTCAATATAGTCATCCTTAATTCATATCTTCCGAGGTTATTCAAAAAATGCTGGGAAATGAGATGAGTCACTGCTGAGACCTCATTAGCAGAACCTGGTATCAAACTCCAGGATTTTAATTACTTCATTCTCTCACCCTATTTTTTCTCTTGCTGTATTTGCACTTGATTTTTTTCAGCCTTGGCTTTTTTTGTATCGGTGTCCACTTTGACAGCTTTTTCCTGTTTTATATTGTGAACATAACTGAACCCTCTAAGTGTCCAGATGTAGCCTATTCTTTGCATTGTTTAGGACGCTTTCCTTCACTTTCTTCTCACCAATTTCTGCCACTTCCTATGTTGATATTCCTTACAGCCCCATTCCCATCCTTCATGCCAGGAAAGTGCACATCCGAACCACAAAAAAAGCACCACTACCACCGATGAGTGGACTCCCAAAGCTCCAATGTACAAGACTGTCCTCAGGCCCCTGATCTCTCTAACATATCTTACACAATCTGGGCAAAGCTGTGCAGATGGTGTAACAAATGATGTTCCACGCTCTGTGCTAATTTAACGAAAACTGATCATCCTCACAGTCATTTGTAATTGTCTTATAAGCTTCAGCAGTATATTTTTAAACATGGATGTTTGGTTTGTCTTTACCATTATTTGAAGCATCTGAGCATCTCCAGGGATGTCGAAGGTAAAGGGGATAAGACCATCTTTATTAGAAAGTGCGGTCTTCTTCATTGGGGGTTTTCCAGGCAAGGTAACAGTAGCAGTGACAGGTAGAGAGGCAGCAGGAGAGCCATCAATCAAAGTGACAGATGCCTATTGGAAAAACATGTTTTTCTGTTACTTCAAGGAAATGTCTGGGTTTAAAAGATGCCCACAAAAAAGAAGCAATGAATTTTATAAACTGAGAAGAAATACAAAACTGTGCACATTACTGTTTAAAATATTAGCTTTGAGTGAAGGACATAGCAATTGACTTGGTCTGGACCCCAGCTAAGGTAAAAGCCTGTGAAGACAGATTAACAGCTGCCCCAGATTTTCACTTAGAATCTATTAAATCTCATCTGATCCCAGAGATATTTGTCTTTAACTATTATAAGGTAAATATCTAACTTTAACTCCGTGTAGAAAACTTTGTAGAAAAACCTCAAAGGTGTGAAGCTTAAGAACTCGAAAACTTAAATGCGTTTTTTTTAAAACAGACAATACCTTGTTTTAGTTTTCAGAATTTTAATTTGATATGGGTTTAATTTGTTACAACAGTATTATTTTAATCTTTTGATATGGAACTGAGGAAAAGACTGCTACGTGATTTATAAACCCTTGTAGTGCAACAGGGCACAGATGACTGCCAGAACAGAAACACAGCTTTTCCTGGCTTCAGTTTCCCTCCTCAGGCCCTGTGTGTACGGAAATGAGACAAACCAGACACACAAATAGTAGCTCTGTATTGGACCTATTCCTGAAGGACTCCGTCCTACAGCGCTCCCATTGAATCAGATAAGGATTTTATAAATAGGGCAGATAGATAGATAGATATAAATCCATTGCTATGGAGACAAATGGACACAGTTGGCTAAATGCTACATACCACAACAGAGAAGGGGGCTCCAGGCACAAAATACTTTTTGGTGTTAGACAGATCAACAACATAAGGAGATTTCACAAACTTCACGTTGCTGAGTTCCTCTTCCCTCATCTCACCACCTGTTAATACCAAACAGTATGTGTTGCTATGGGAGCAATAAAGATGTACTTGCACATTACCATGGCGTCCATCATTTCTGTTTTCAAGATTAATTGCATTTTTAGCAGCATATATAAAGAAAACTGAAATACGATCCCTCCCCAAAGAGCTTCAGTCCTGAGAAGAGGAAGAGATGGGTACAGGCGGTTGGGGACACACCGAGAGACAGGGCAGTGCCAGCGACATGTGACGTATGTGGTGCTCCAGCGAGCCGGCACTGGTAGGTGTGTGCCCTCGACAGCTCAGAAATGGAGCCCTGCAAAGTGGTTTGTTACTCACAAGGCAAAAATTCCCCTCTAACTCATCGATCGGAACAAGGTGTCTGCAAACACGGAGTACACTGGTGCCACAGGAGCCACTGCAGCCATGCATCTCCCTTTCGAGCTGTCTGGGCTTTGTTCCTGGGGGAAGGCTACATCGACGTCCAACATAAAAGTCTCTCATAATCAGGAGGGGGATTTGTAGCTTAGATCTCTAATTTTCTGAAAGATGTTTTTTTTTTTTCATTTTTGAGAGTTAATATTACCTAATACTATCTTCTGCAACTTTGTACCTATGAGACAGCTTGAGCATCTGCTTTCCATCTAAGTTTCTTCTAATTAAACCACTCATTCATCTAGTTGACTTCTGGTTACGCCACTACCCATAACTACTTCTAAAAAACCCAGCTACACGGCTTGCTTTAAACTAAGTGCATTTAGAGACATACTTTCAATGTCCTTATTTTCCACTTTATTAACACTTCAAGGTTGAGAGGTGTCAATAAAGCCCACCAGCCTTGCCCTGTCATGCATATAATTAATACCAAACCCAGCAAGTACACAAGTGTGGAGGCAGCCTGCTTCTCTGGTACAGCACACGCCACACCATGAGATCTTAAATCCAGCATGCTGGTGTGGTAAAGGGAGGTCTTTCAGCCCCTTTTGCTCTTACAATAAATACTGCGACACTAGTGCATGTAAGTACCTATAGTACATTATATTGAAGAACTGCACAGCTGCAATGCATTTAACTTAATTTTAGGATTCTAAGGAATCCTAATTAGTATTTAGGATTTTTAGGATTCTAGTAATTCTAAGCAAAGTAGCTAGACCCCTTCTATAGCCAATGGGAACAGACATCTCTGGAGTGCATTTTAACCCATCCATTCTCTAGACTGACTGTACAAAGTGCCTGAGCTCTGACCAGGTACCTTACTTTCAGATATCTAAAACAGAAGGCATCAATCTCCCTACAATCAACAAGAAAAATCTTGCCTGTGTTGGAAAGGTCGGCTTCATCGCAGGTTCAATTTCAGACGTCAGCACTGGAGTTGCATCTCTCACCTCAGCCTCGTGTGACCAGCAATAGTGCTTGTTACAACTCAAATAACCCATCAACCATTGCATCCAATTCAATGCAGTGCTCACTTTTGGGTAGCTCTAAGATATCTGGGAACCTACTCGATGTACTTAGCACCGCTGCAAGCAAATTTCAACACCAATCCCTCGTAATGAACTGTGGAAATAATTATCTGCCCTCTAGGAAAACAAAGGCAAACAGCCACTGAAAAACTTTTGGACAGGCATGCTCCAAGCTCATGTCCCACATGAACAGCAAGAACAAGCTATTTGGACTATGTTGTACTTGTGCATATGCCAAGTATCACAGTCTGATAAAGCTGTGGGAGGGCATAAGAGGACAAGCAGTACTCACAAGGGCTAGATCCTCCTCTGCATCGCACTGTAGCTGTGGT
The DNA here is from genome assembly GCA_013398915.1 of Dromas ardeola. Classification (NCBI taxonomy): domain Eukaryota; kingdom Metazoa; phylum Chordata; class Aves; order Charadriiformes; family Dromadidae; genus Dromas; species Dromas ardeola. The sequence continues at coordinate 98,924 of VYZM01005817.1, forward strand.
ACCTATGCCTTACCTTTAGACTGACGGCTTAGCCAGCTGAGGTACAGAGCAAGCTAGGATACCAAGACCAAGTAATAACTTTGTATGTATGGAAGGAGTAGATACAGCTGAGGCAAGTGCTCAAACAAGGTCTCATGGGGAGCAATTTATTTGCGTTCATACAGGTGTCTGGTGCAGCTTCAGATAGACTAGGGTATCTTAGATATCCTCACAGGACTGTTTAATAAGGGGTGGACCCTATAGGTGAGTACTTACAGGAGATCTGAGGACTTCTGGAGAAGCAGTGGAAGACCACATGGGACTACATAGGCCATTTAAAATGGTACTGGACATTTGTGTTCAGATAAGTGAATCCCACCTGAGATAAAGTTTGTGCACAGAAGGGGATCAGATGAAAGAGACTGTCACGCACTATAGCATGAGCAAGCTTTGCAGTGGAGATTGGTCCAGCGGGACAAGATTTCCCACACAAATAATTACACTAGAGAAAGATCAATGTAAATATTACAGACTCTATCAGGTAAAGCATAATGTACTCACTTGCAGTTTCTACAGTGGTAACAGCAACATATAAATGAAACCCTTCCAGCGTGGAAATACTCTTTCTTAATTTCTCTTCCAGAAGCGGTGTATTTAAAGTAACTTTTACTTTTCCATTTTGAATCTAAAACATAAGTGAAAAAAAAAAAAAAAGACAACCCTTTACTGGTTTGTTGCATTAGAATTAAAAAATTGTTGCTTATAGCATGACTACGGTATTACAGGGATGTATATTTCAGTAATTCCTGACTATATTCAGAAATACTGAACTCCAGTACTTACTGATAGCTGTTGTTCCAGGCCTGGAATAAAGACTTTTTTCTCATTTTCATCGATTATGCCAAATCGCACATACACTACACCTTGAATTCCTTTCCCATAAGAGTGTCTTTGGAAGGAAGAAAAGTGAGGACATGAATCATTGCATTAATAAAAATCAAGCATAAATAAGACTAATAATTTTATGCTGAAATAAAATTGATCTACCTGTAGGCATCCCATCTGTAACTAATAGCTCAAAACCAAAAAGTAGTCTCACTCACTGATAACTCAAACGTGAAGACTTTTACTGGTCTGTGTACAAAGTGTTGATTTCAAATGCGGGGAAATATATGGAGTAAATTACATTGGCAGAATCACATGTGGAGACATGATGTGACAAAATTTACGCCAGAGTAATTTAAACATTTTTTTTTTTTACAAATTAATGAGAACTTTAGTGAGCTCTCTCACAACTCACCCCCTTCACAGGGATCAAGGGAGGTATCCAGTCCATTTAGCTTGGATGAACAGCTAGTCCCTTTTTATGAGATACCTCATGAGCAGAGCATTCAAAATAGGGGGCCAGATAATCATCTCAGGGACCGATATTTGGTACCTCTGAAGACCTCCAGAAACAGACCCTACCTGCTGAAATTTTAATGCCTACCTTAGGTAGAGTAGACATCCTCTGCCCACACCTCTCCTATAGATTTAGGTAGTATAGCATAGGGACCTTTTGTAAGTGAAATATTTGCTAGACAGTTATCTGGCCAGAACACCCCTGAACTCTCCATATAGGTCATGGAGACAGAGGATAGGACATGTTGTTGCACCTGGCAGGCTCCTTACTCAAGGAAAGCCTGTCAGATGGCATCCTCCTGCAGCACAGCATGCAATGTGCTACATGAGACCTGTCATGGCCATGGTGGTGTCTTCTGCTTGTGGAAATCCTGCTACATCTCAGTTCTTTAATGCCTTTTTTTGTTTAAACAAAGCTTCTTTCAAATTGACCTAAGCAGTAGCACTGAACTATACCAGTGAAACTAAAATTTCTCAGAGGACCGAGAGGCAGTTCTTATGAAAACTGCTTAAAATGCCAAAACTAATAACTGCAGGAAACAACAGTAAATATACCAAATAACTGTTCATTACATGCATGGCCAGTTCAGAGAAATAAGTTCAATTATCAGGAATTCCATATGTTGATTTTGATGAAAGTCAGGCAGGCCTTTGTAGCGCCACCAAGACCTTTTTGAATACACTAAAGAACAGTATTGAGTTTGTCAACCCCATTCTCCTCTTAAATAATCATGATGTTAATGGTAGTGGAGTTGCACAGTCCATAAACTCAAAATTGAGTGCTGCAATAACATAAAGAGAAAATTCTAGAAAGGATTAAAATATTAAAGGCAGTTATCTGGTATCACTTTGTACCAAAATATCAAATAATCATGATTAAAGCTATTAATTATTCAATAGAACCAAATAAAGAATTGAAGGTGACCAAGAGGAGATTAGAAGACTTGAGTTTGTTCAGCCAAGCAAAAGGAGGTCGATGCAGGGATCCATCTGCTCACTCAAGGTGCAGTGAGGAAAGGGTGGATCAGCATGGTCAAGGTAAGGAGCTCAAGGACAGCGGGCAGAAGACCAAGAGGGTACAAGCTGGCCAGGGATGAATTTAGACCAGAAATAAAGCTTACTAGAACAGTGGGGGTGGAGAATCAATATTCCACTTGGATACAGGGCTGGGGCCCATGCAGCACATCTAGCGACTGCACCCTGCTTGTGTCAGTGTGATTAAATGAAATCAAATGAGCGCAGTGCTGCTTCGGAGGCTGAGGCTGGCTGGTGCAGCACAGCCCATGGCCGCTGTACTAAACCCCCGTCTTCCACAGCAGGGTGGCCACATGCAGACCTGAGGTGGACCTTGGTCCACACTTCCTCCTGAAGTTTCCAGGAATTATTTGGGGACGGCTCTATGGCTGAGGCGGAGCCTGTGACACACACTATCCGAACCATCATCAGCTGAGTTCTGGGGCTCAGGAATCTTTCCTGGAACTGTTTGATTTGTTACCCAGGTGGGTCAAATCTCTTTGCTGGTATCACGTTGAAATGCAACCAAAGCTCCTATTGTACGAGAATAATTCTTCTTATAAGGAAAGCATCTAAGAAATTATATCTCTCAAAGGATATTAAATAATGTTTGAATATAATAATAATTTGTTTGCTGCTCTCAATTTGGAGGGTTTTCCAGAGTCAAAGACAAGATGAAACACAAATGTTCACAGCAGTGACACTTTAGTTACATGCACTCACATACTTCAATACTATGTTTAATGCCTATTTAACTAAAGGCTACTGTAAGCCAAATTACTTACATGGTTACTGTCAGTGCTTAACAAAGTCACGAACTTTAGTTGCATAGACCAAACTTTTTTATTATTATCTGCTAATGTTATTTTCTGATCTTTAAAGATATATAAAATTAGGAATCCACAAAACCAAAGAAAATCAAACTTGAGCAAAAAGGTGGTCAGTGTCCTCACTCCTTTGAAACTGAAAAGATTTCTTCCAACTATGAAAGAAGGCCAGCTGCCTCCATCTGCCTGTTCTCATTTCATTAAATTGATTTCTCTCCAAAAAAAAGAAAAAAAATAAAGGTATCAAGTCCTAATGTTGTCACCATAGCGACACTAATTCAGACATCTAACTTTTCACACAGAGGTTCTTTGGCTTCAGAAAACATTAACTTCTGTTCAAGTGCAGTATCAAATGTGGTTTTGCCTGTTTCTAGCATTTGTTTTTCATGAAGGAACTTCACATACTCTTTCATCAAAATGATGCCATTTTTATGCCATGACTTTAAATTTATTTTGCACTGAGTCATCTTTAAAATAGGTTTAAAATCTAGCTTTAAATCAAATTTATAACATCTGAATCAATGCCACATTGAACCACTTCACTTAAATGACTGGCACGTAGATTCTGGACTTACAAATCTCATAAAAATATGTCCTACTGAAGTCATCAACGTTAGTTGCATGAGGGATGACTTCAGTGAAAAGGGAATACATGACTAATTCTCCAGACAACTATACGATTTCTCTCTCCATCTTCCCAAAGTGCAAGGTTGTCGAGATATTCCTAGCCATTTTGATTACCACCACTTGGACCCAGGTAGCGTTTTACACTGATGTCCCAAGTTAGTAGTGAAAACAGAGAGTATATAAGATTAAAGTCGGATTCAAGTAAAGCCAGAAAATGGTTAACTGTTAATGGCAAGGAGAAGAAGAAGCTGCAGGGTTCATTATCTACTTATCTGCCTCCTAAACCAGCCTTGCTGTGAGCACACCTACTTTGCCTCGATATCAAACACAAATTTTTCATTCCAGATGTGGTAGTATGGCTGAACTGGGATGAGTTTGACTTCAAAAGATGGAAGCTCTGCATGAAAAAAAGAAGACTACAGGTCATGACATGTGAGTATCAAACATACCTTAAACTTCTGGCACATGGCAACAACCACTGAGAGGATGCAGTTGCATTAGTGTTTTAGTTTGAATCGCCAGTGCACTTCTGAAGCATATCTCCTGATCATCTTCCCTTACTCTGGTTTGCTTCAATAGTGGAGCAGCCTTTGAGCACACAAAATGGATTTCCAATGAAAATAAGTCAGAAGATGAGCTCCCAGTGTTAAGGGGCATTAAGTACCCTAGAAGCAGTCTGAAGTAAACCCACCCTGAAATGGGTTGAGTGTGGACGTGAGGTCCTCAGCATCATCTGTGTCACTCTGCAATTTCCTCCTATAAAGCCAAATTATTTGCTACTGTAGATACAGCCACACTAATTTGGTCCTGGATGTAGGTGTTTGCAGAGGATGCAGTAGTCTCCGCTATTCTGTTACATCCACTAGATAATGCAAAACCAGTTTTGTTAAACTGAGATTTTTCATATAATCCCAGGGTTTTCTTTTGCCTTTAAGAAAAAAAACAAACCCACACTATATTTTACAAGAAAGCATAATTTCAGCGTAAATAAATCAAGCCATTTCTTACCCCAAATTGTTAAATTTCTACATTTTTACTTTTTCCACAGTGCCCTTACTTTTCTTTAAAAAATATTCTCTGAGTACAGGAACAACTCTAATCAACTTCCAAACTGAATTCTACTGAGAGAAAATAGGTAGCTTTTTTTCTTTCATTCTAGCCTTTACTGAAAACTTCAGCCAGAATTGCAATGATTTTAAAACGGATCTCTTGCCCATTTTTTTCTGCAGCAGGAGAATGCTTCCAAAAAAGGATGTTTTGAGAAAGGTGTTAAAGTTACTAAGTCTGTATAAAAATAAAGGGATTTTTTTTCAAATATAAGTGGAAGGCACACAAAACCAGAGTTCTCCATCTGTGCATCAGAGATTTAGCAATAAGGCACTGAAACACTGTGAATCTTGTCCTTAGTACCTAAATACAGCCAGGTTTAATTACTGCAGTATATCTTTTAACACATAGTGATGACTTCATATATTTATAATGCAAATTAAATATTCTCTTACCATAATTTTTAACTTCAAATTCAGCAGAAACATTAGACATTTCATATTGATGAAACCAGGCTTTGATTTTCCAAGTTCCAGGCCTAAAGTTCAGATTCAGCAGAAAATTGTTAATTAGGATTACTCAGATGTTTTACGATGCTAATATATTTAAATTATCACTAAATGCCACTATTTTCCTTGCTTTGATCTCATCCCAAACTAATTTATTAATGGCTTTCTCTTTGCTAGGAGGAACCAGCAATGAATTTCCAAATGTCATAGGAAACACTCAAAAAGACTTTATGAGGTCTAATACTGTATAGATACCAAAAGATATCATATTCGCAAACCACACGTAACATGCACTGCCTTTGAAAAGCCCACAGAAATAGAGAACTCATCATATATTTCCTACAGCGTATCTTCACTGCGATGTCAAAAATCAATCTAGCATGCAAGAACACACTAAATATTAAGTAAAAGCTTGCCTGTTTGAAATCAGAGGTAATTAACTACACTTCGCAAACTGAGCCCTTACAGAAGTGCTGTTCTGAATGTAGACATACGGTTGAGCAGATATGTAAGCAGTTTGCTAAATTGTGCCTTACCAGGATGAATGTTGCTAACCGCAGTGTATTAACATAGATTCTGGACTCAATGTCTCCAAGATGTAGTGCATAAAGGTAGAAAGCTACTAACTGTAGGCTCAACCTCTGCTCCATGGTGAGCGAGAGACAATTTTGACAAGAAAAGAGAAGAAAAGAGAGGAGGAGAGGAGAGGAGAGGAGAGGAGTAATTCAAGCAACTCAGCAGTTAAAAAATATTAAGTACTGAAATACTTCAACAGGTAAGGGGGACACATCTTGGTGGGGTTAGTCCTCCTCACTTTAGACCTTACACTGTGAGGTCTTCCATCTGTGTAAGTCCCCTCTGCCTCCTCTACAGCCAACGGAGAGAAGCAGACAGTGCTGAGACATGGTACATTTTGTCCTGACACAGGCATTTAAAACAGGTGAGATGAATTGCAGCCTAGATAGGTGACTTTCTCTCCAGTGTCAGAGAAAGGAGTGGAGGGTAACCAGTTTGGGGGTAGACACCAGCACAGCAGGAGGCTCCAGGGCTGGATCCAGAGCAACCACGCATGGTTCCCTGCTGTCACGTGCTGACAGTGCACTGTGGTGCTCCTCAGGTGTAATCAAAACAAACCAGCCAGCTTTAATGTGCCTTGTGTCTCTCTGCTGTTTGAAATAAAGCAGACAATACAGAGTAAGAAAAAAAGAGAAGAGAGGAAAACAGGGGAGTGGATCAGGAAGAAGGGAAGGGAAATGCAGGACTCTCTTTTTAGCTTGAAGATAGTTCTGCTGCAAGAGACCTTTTTGACATGTGAACTGTTTTAACGCACAAGGCACCGCAGTAACCTACTCGGCAATGTCAGGTATTTCAAAGTTTTCACTGAATGCTGTTTTTATTTTCCGGTCTGACTTTTTAACCACCATTCCTTTTGAATTCTGTCAAGAGAGAGAAAACAAACATGAAGTTATGTACCAGGTGTCAAACATTTTCATCTGAAAGCTCAAGTTCGTCTGAAAGCTCAAGTTCCTTCGCTCAAGACTCATACTAGTCCTAAGGAAGAGGAAATGCTCTGCTTACTTTCCTACTTTAATGTTCACATGTTACGTTTCCCTCCATTCTCTTGATTTTGGTCAAAAATGACCAGATATATCTCACAATGTATAAATGCTAATTTCTGGAGAGGAGTCATAGCTATAGTTTTACTCTTGGAACTTCTGTAGAAGTTTTTCATAGTTCCTGTGCTGAAGAAGCACTCATTAACAGTGTTTTTTTGTATACTTACTAGCACAGCAACTGTAACTGTGTCATCTGTTGGCCTCATAGCATTGTCCAGAATGAAGATCCTGTATTTTACTGTTTAAGAGGAGAATAAATGTGTTCACACATATATTTCATGCCTTTCTAGACAGTAATTATTATAAGCTCTAGACTGAGTTACTGAATTTAGGATAAACCACTTTCTTTTAATGAACAGAAGCCTGAGAAATTCCAAAAAAGAATTGCATTCTTCCATAGGTTTTGTATGTTACCAACAAAATTTATTTTTTTTTTTAAATAAATTCTGAAAAATCCTCAGGGAGTTTCACTCACTTTTGTATTCCTTCTGCAGTCAAGGCCTGCAACCAAACTCAAGAACGTTTTTGACTTCCCTCTCTTGTTACTTAATTAAATTGCTAAGTAACAAAACAGTTGTAGTCTTAAAGTGAAAAGGATACTTAATGCTGGTGTTACAAGCAGAAGCAATAGGAGGTTTTTTTTGCCAGTTTCTTACAGTTTTGTTTTCCAAAGGAAAGTAATTTGTAAGATTTTTGAACAAAAAGGAGCAGATTTTGTCTGGCTCCTGCTAGAAGAAAGAATGACATTTTGACTCCAGTGGCATTTCCCCATGGGTTGCTGCAATGTGCAGTGCAAACCCTGCAGAAGCCCTGGCTGCAGAAGGCGAGTTTAAAATCTGGACTGGCTGGTAAGCACAGAGGTAGGTGGGATTAAACGAGAAGGATTTATATTAGGAAGGATCAAGTCATTACTACTTTTTCTAATCATGCCCTTGTAACAACTGTATCCCATTTCTGAAAAGCAGCATTTGTATTTTAACCTTTGGAACTTGGTGTGTATATAGGCTTATCTGTCTGAATAAAAATGTAGCCTTTCTTGGAAGACAGGAGGATGCGAGTGCTTTGAACGGTCTGCTTATGAAGGTCCCTGCTTTCGGTGACTAGCAGAACGTGCGGCCGATTACTCTTCTTGAACAGATCCTGTTGCAGAGTCCCCGGCTTGACCTGAAGAGGACAAAAGGAAAAAGCCCACAGAGTCAGATATGAACCTGGTACCTTTGGAGACACACAGCTGAGGACCAAAAAGAACTAAGTGCTTAAATAATTTTATTAGCACTATTGAACAGAAGATACTCAATCATATCTTTCTTATTAGGTGTTACATCTTTCTTACTGGGTGAACATTTCTCTTTAAGAAGAAATACTATCTAATCCCCCATTTTCCGCCATAGAAATACACATTCTTCTATCCAATGGCAATAACTCAAGCCCAGTGACTTTTCTTTAGTCTACATGCATGTTAAACTCCAGTTACCATGTCATTTAGTAGCTGTAGCAGCATCCTGTAATCCTTCACTTGCTAAAATCTTGGTTATGAGATTAGGGCTTTACCTCATGCAGGCTAATACGATGTTTCTAAACTTCATGCTCAAGAGGAACCTGATTTGAAAGCTCAGCTTTTCGCTTTCCGAATAATCAATCAGAGCTAAACTGAGTCTTGCTGTGTGCTGTTTTCCATCTAATAACCCAAACTAGTACTCCTGAACTAAATGCTGCCAAACTTCACAGAATCATGTCAGAAGAAAATGATGCAAATCAGGATGTAAAGAAGAACTAATTAATCAACTTACAGGTTTGCAGAAACATCACAGGCTTTGGTCTGAGAGACTGCACATTTTTAAAGGTTTCTCCTATTTTGTAAAAACGGCCAGTATGCCAAAGGCATGAATGCAGTCTTAGTATAAGTGATGCAGTACAACAGTGATAAAACAATTAAATGTTTTTAAATTTAATTTCATTGCTGATCTACGGCAATGCAAAGATCTTTCATCAGCATGTGACAAAACTTTGTGCTTGCTTGTTGGGCACAAAAGAGCACTAACAATTACCACTGAAATTATGTTAAGCAATGTTTTATTAGCTGGTTGGGTGAACAGGGTGCTGCTGTCATTGGAATCGGTGTTTTAGCATCTGTCGCTAGGGATCAGAGTCGTCTCTGTTCCATCGTATTCCTAGTACAGTTTATGTGGTTTTTATCACCAGATGAAAACATTAACATCGCTATAATGGTAGACTCACCATTACTTTTTTCATCTCTTGGTAGTTGTTATTTTCATTAAGGTTAAAGATGATCCTCTCTGATAGGAGCTGATTTTTTGTCTCATCTTTGAAGTATGCAGTAACTTGCACAGGGCGTTGTGCTCCATGGACCTGAACTGTTATTGTCTCCTGTGTGCCCATATGCACCACATTTGGGGCGGTAATAAGAAATCTAAAACAACATAGAAACAGATTGTGCAGTATATAGGTTGATTTTTATATAATATAAGAATGTCCAACCAATACAAATTTTAAAGAAAAAAAAACAGACTCCCACAGAATAGTTGAGTCTGGGACTTGTGGAGATCATGTAGCCCATCCCCCTTCTTTGTCAGAGTAGAAGTTAAAAGAAGACAGTTTCTCTCTGACTGATGACCAAATTCTGAACCATCATATTTAGGTCCTACAAAAGATCAGTCCTTGTAGATAGGAGAGAAAAAACCTGCAATATGTCCCAGGGACTGGCAATGCCATTTATAGCCTGGTTTAACTCAGAGAAAGTTCTATAAACTCAACTTTCTGGAAACAAAATCAGGCCATGCATTGAGACAACAAATAGATATTCATAAATACATATATGATACTACAAAGTCACGTATCTTCATGTACTAGCACCTACATTATGCCAGTTTATGCTTCAGTATTTCAGGAGATATGAATTTCCTATATAACCATACGTATGGGGTTTCAAGTAGCTTTGTTCAGATGTCACTGTTTGTGAAATGATGGCAATGAGAGACCTCGGAAGGGGAGACTACAGCCCTGGAAAAGTCTGAGTTGGAGGCTAAACTGCTTGAGATTTAGTTTTTTCTCTTTATTACTTTCCTTTATTCTTAACTCTGCTCTGATTATTTTCTGCTTCTTGGCAATTAATTTTGTGATCTTTAAAATGTACATCATCATTCTTGCCCTCTTTTTTTTCAAGTATCTTTTACACAAAAAAATCAGAGCAATACGTAAAGAGCTGTCTTAATCATAGAATCATAGAATGGTTAGAGTTGGGAGGGGCCTTAAAGATCATCATCTAGTTATAACCATGCTGCCCTGGGCAGGGACACCTCCCACTAGACCACGTTACTCAAATCCCCATCCAGCCTGGTCTTGAACACTTCCAGGGATGGGGCATCCACAACTTCTCTGGGCAACCTGTTCCAGTGCCTCACCACCCTCACAGTAAAGAATTTCTTCCTAATATGTAATCTAAATCTACCCTCTTCCAGTTTGAAACCATCACCCCTCATCCCATTGCTACACTCCCTGATAAAGAGTCCCTCCCCATCTTTCCTGTAGGCTCCCATTAGGTACCAAAAGGCCACTATAAGGTCTCCCTGGAGCCTTCTCTTCTCCAAGCTGAACAATGACAACTTTCTCAGCCTGTTTTCATAGCATAGGTGCTCCAGGCCTTTGATCATCTTTGTGGCCCTCCTATGTACTCGTTCCAACAGGTCCATGTCCTTCTTATGATACAATGACACATACAGAAAGAACAGTTCTGAGCTCAAGAAAGTTGCTTTTGGACAATGATTATTCTGAAGGAGACTTCTAAAATGAAAGGTAAATGATTTTACCATTATCAGAATAGGATGGCTGAACTTCCTTTTTTTTTTCACTTTTTTTTTAAATGTTTCTTCCTTCTTAAATTTATAAGATGAAAGGTGAGGTATAGAAATAAGGGAATAAAGCCAATACGTTTTTTTTCAAATGAAACTCAAATTCACCTATCTTTTTTTTTTTCTGATTAAAAAATGGTGCACTGTGAAAACAGACCAAAACAGTATCTCTCTCCTTCCATATGATTAGTGAAATGCATCATAGGTGGTCTGAGTCTTCACACTAACATAGGGATCTTGGGAAAGAAAAAGAGAACAGCCTTCAATAAATGTTAAAAAGTAAACATTTTTACCTATATATTTGTGAAAATACTTTCTAATGTTTCAAGTTTTACAATGAATGATGAAACTTGTCTTTCAGTTACATCTTCCCTCATACAATGCTTGATCCTGATCTTTCTTGTTTTCATTTGTCTAATTGTCTTCTCTAATTCATTAATCAGGCAGGTTTGGCATCTATATACATTCCAACACTTGAATGTTGAGAAGAAAGTTTTCATTTTTAGCCATGATCATTGCATTTTCTCAATGGCATTGAAGTGATTTTACTCTAAAAGTGTCACTGCATCACCCACTCAGAGTCTGTTGGCTTTAGCAAAAGGCGAGGGAACTTATATACAAGTCCTGTCTTCACATATGGAAAAGAGAGCACATTGCTTGCCCTCTGCCATAGCCCACAGAAATTTAGGGTCTTTTCTTTACAGCAGTATAGTTAGTTGTTTAAAAGTTTACCTACGCAATAGCTCGGACAGACATGGTCACTAGCCTGCACTACCCATAATCTCAGCTAGCCAGACACAAGCCAGATCTGGTCTCAAAGCATCATGATAATAGTTTCCTGATGTAATATTCAGTTTCATATACCTAATACATTCATCATCTTGTGTTTCTCACATCCAATTACTTCAGAAGAAAAATATCTCAGTCCCCATTTCCACTAAGATTTTATCACAGCTGAAAATGCCTGTCCTTTACTGAAGATGAAGTGTTCCTCAAGATGCACCATAGGTACCCCAGTAACAAGTTTCTGTGGGGCTGTAGTTTCCCTGCTGATGTGGACACTGGAGGTCAACACCAGAGTGTAGGCAGAAGACTGCATCTGGCTAAAACCAGAGGAGAAACAAGTATTTGGGGCTGGAGATAACCTCAAAGGTGGGCTGACATGGGAGGGGAGGAGAGCTTGGCCTGGCTGCCCAAATAATCTCATCAAAGCTCTCCTCTGTCTGTGTTAAGTACCTGAATGCACTTGATCATGATGAGAACAAAGCAAGAGTCTCCTATCCTGTACCTCTGCCCTACAGATAAAGGTCAATTTGAAGGACCTTTAACTTGATCCACAGGTTTTCTCAAAGAGTTACATCTATTTCCCAAACGCAGGAATTTGTCCAACTGGAAGAAGCAGTATCAACATATGTAAATCTTCACTAAAATAGAAGATAAGTACAGAAAAAGCCTGAAGCTCTCCCAAAAGTGAAACCTTTGCTTTCTTCAATATTTAAATCAATTACAGAAAGGAGAATTATTCTTTCCCGAGATTTTCCAGTCCGGTAAATGCCATAAACTAAAGATGAACAAGCAGCAATAACAGCATGAAAACCTTGCTTTAGTAGGACATTTTAAAGTATTTGTTACTGAATGGAGATGTCTCCCCTTAAAATTGCCTTGAAAGGGGAGTTTTAAGCTTTTTACTTTTTACCTATTTAAAGGTTGCACAAATTTTCAGTGGTCCAGAAAACAGGCTTTGTTGATTCTCTATCAAGACAATCAGCATTTCCTACTTTCTCTTTCAAGGGATCTGTTTGGAGTGAAGAATTAATAATAAAATGTACTTACGATGGTGCTTGCTGTGTATTGGACAACAGCAGACAAAAGCTCACCAAAAATACCAGCCTTTCCATTGGAAAACTCTACAACATCTGCAAAACAGAAATAACAAACGGCCACCGTCAATCTACCCTTGAGGTGCAGGTTTTAAGGAATGGGCTGATGGCACACTGCAGCAAAGAACATTACCTATCCTGGTTATTTATTAATAACTTGCAAAACCATACAACCAATAATGATGGACATGCTGGTGATGCACAAATTAATAGCCTGGGGAGAGACATTCTGGACTAAGCCACAATTTTACATTTGATTATTCGTTTATTCTTTTTCCAGCGTCAATATATTTTGGTTTCCGGCAACTAAAAGTCATGTGCAGAGAGAAGTTTTCACACACACTGCATATGCAACCCCAAAATTAAAAAAGGCACCATGGCTAAAAGAGTGGCTGTAAAGCACTTTTAAATGGGGACAAATGCAAGTGACAGGTCCCTTCTCTATGGTGTTACTTAGCTCCAGGCATCTCTGTGGTCCAGCAAAGGTGAGAGAAAGCTCCTTCTGGTTTAGATAGCGCCAAAGGAACTGCGCTGGAAATCTGCCTGTACAACTCAGTGCCATTCTGTAGTTCTTGAAGGCATTCATCTGCTTTAACTTAGGTGGAAACAAAATGGATGTTTCTGTCTGAGCTACTCATCCCAGTTTTCCTTTATGGTCAAGACTGAGAGCTTTTTCGCAGGGTAATTAGCCTCAACTTAGCATAAGCACATACGATGATCCATCAGTTGAAAGCATTCCAGACTGCAGGAAAGACACATGATGGCTTAAAAGGCAGGATACTCAAAAACAGGGGGAAAAAAAAAAATCTGATGAATAACCTTTTGTGCAGGAATCAGTTTTGACCAGAGGCAAATGAAAGAACAAACTGAAACTCTCATCAGGTCTCATTTTTGCAAGCCTTTACTGGATCGTTTTCTCCCAAACATGATTTTGTTGACTCATGAGAATGGAAAAATGCCCATCTGATCTACGGGCAGGTCAAATCCCAGAAATGATCACATGGCTGCCCACAAGTTCTGGTGATAAACTGCCCTTTAATACACCACATTTAAGTCCGTGTCTTTAATTCTTAGCAAGGGACGCCTTAAATCAGCACCCCATTATTTGTAAGGTGAATTCATGCCCACAGTCATGTTGCAGTGTGAGGGTGACGGGACGTCCACCTCCCCTTGTCTAAGAGACATCCCTTGCCTTGCTCTTCAGACATAAGCAGCTCCAGCAAGAGCTGCCTCAAGACACGGAGGTAAGGGAAGTGAAGATGGTCTAAGGTGTCAACAAACCAGTTTGCTATTTTACACTGAGCGTATCACAAATGTGGTAGCTCCCTCTAAGACAAAAAGCAGATGGATGACAAGTACTTTCTGTCCATTGGTGGTCACAGAAAGTAACAGTAGCAACAAGAATCTTTCTGGCTTCAAACTCCTATCAGCAAAAGCTAAGTTTTGCCTGTTCTAGGCACAGATTTTTCCAAGAGACAGTTGCCTTCACTCTTCCTCTTCTGGCTTCCACTCTCACTTCAGCTGTCAGTCAGGAGGGAGAAGGTGAGGAAAGGTACTTGTGGGTCCTCAGGGTCCAAATCCATTCTCTTTGGGTGAGGTTTACAGGAGATCAGAAATGGGAACTGTTAAGACCAAAATGATTTTCACTCTGCGCCCCCTCTCCACCCTCTCATTCCCTCTGCAGTTATGCACTGACAAAACTGATTTATTTCCATGCCAAAATCACATCATCTTCCTCAGGGACTCTGGCCTCCCAAACCCAGGCTAGGTGGAGAGCAAGAGTAGAGATTTCCACCATGAAGCTGCTCTGTGCTCAGGAAAAGACAAAGGTTTTGTGGAAGAAGCTTTTTTGGGAACAGGGCTCATGATCTCTCCGGGGAGCAGAAGACACTTGTTGAACTTGCAGCTGGCAAAATAAGTACTTCTCACTCTTGCATGAGCAAAGAGAAGATAAGAGGGGAAGTTAGTTAAGAGCAACAGTAGCTGTGGAGCATGCTAAGGCTCCTGACATTTTCGGAGGCAGTTCTGCTGCTTGGTCTTACACGGCTGCCATCCAAGGTCGAGGCTGATGTAATCACTGAGCAATCATCTCAGTCACTAAAACAGAACGAGAAAGGAGTATGAATGGGTCCTTCATTTTTGCTTCAGACAAATAGAAAATAAGGAAAAAATAAAACAACATCCATGAGGTCAATGCCCTTTCCTTGAGGAAAACATACAGAGTTCTCCCAGCTGAAAAGTCAACAATTTGCTGAAGACTGCAACACAACCAGCATGGATTTCCTACTCCTGAAGTCGCAGGAAAGGCAACTCTGCACTGTGGGGTCACACCAAAATCCCCTGTTGTGCCCTTTTTTATCAGAAGGCAAGAGAGGGGCTTTCCATTGTCCGTTCTGGCTAGTTTATCAGAGGCCCGAGGTCTGTTTGCACAGCTATACAAATAGCCATGTATGAACTCACAGTAAGGTATTTTCACAGACTGTTTTTTAAAGGGGACCTTGCAAAAGCCTTTTTTTTTCCTTTCACTTCTTTTTAATTGGATTTGCACGCTTTTTCTTCTTTGTGAAGTATGAATACATATATGAAGACGGGTAGATGTGGTGCTTAGAGACATGGTTTAGTGGTATTTTTGGCAGTGTTCGGTTAATGGCTGGATTAGATGATCTTAAAGTTTCATTCCAACATAGACGATTCTATGATTCTATGATTCTATGTGTATACATAATGACTATCCATAGCAACATGTTGCATAACCATTTTATGCTTGAATTTAAGGAGATGTTCTGACTCTTATTAAAGGCATTTTTTGTCCAAAATATAAACCAATAACTGTAAATAAATAGGGATTTTTCTTGTTGTCTCTCACAAACATAGAAGAGCAAGTGTATATATAACCATTTATAGACTTCAGATTCCCTTTGTAGACTTCAAATTCCTTATGCTTTATTTGTCTGTCTCTGGGTTTGTATAAAATGATTATTACACTGGTTGTCTAGTACCACAGATTCTTTAGATTGGCTGGGATTGGGATTTCTAATACAATGTAAAATATTCCAGTCCAAAGCCACATTAAAATATAACATAATACAATGACATGAAATGACATGAAATGACATGAAAGGACATGAAATGACATAAAATAAAATACAATAAAACAAAGTAAAATAAAATAAAATAAAATAAAGTAAAATAAAATAAAATAAAATAAAACAAAACAAAACAAAATAAAATAAATTTGCTTGGTTGAAGGTCTCCAGCACATGCATGAAAGAGAGAACACAGAAAACTCACCCTAAAATAGTTTATGCGTCTGTTCTTTTTCTGAAGGCAAAGTCCTTTCCTATTTACTGATCAGCCACTTTTCACCAGGTACAATATTGATCCTTCAGTTGACCCCCAGTCCAGTACAGCATGTGGAAAGCACAGTCTGGGACTGATGTATGTGTAAGACGGAACGAGTGAACCCTGAACTCAGGGAGACAAATTTGCGTTATTTTGAATATAAACTAACTTCATTTGAACTTTGTAGATTTTCACAGTGTTTTGAGCACCAGCAGTAGTTTTTGTTCTTTGACTTGAAGCACTTCCAAAAGGCTTTTTATCCTTAATCCGCCTAAATACTCACAAGATAAAACTCTTCTTTCACTTTCCTCCTGCACTCTTTCACGTCTGCCTGGCAGAAGGGTACAAAGGACAGCTTCACAAAGCACATTTTACAAATAAGCGCCACGGTGATATCCTCTTTTCTGGGTTACAGGGAACTGTGACAAACACAAAAGGCAAAATTTTACTTCTGACTTTTCAGAAAATTAGATTCTAAAATCCTTTTTTAACAGCAGACCATGAAGTGTGGGCCTAATTTGAAAAGTTCTTCTTAACAGCAGCATAATGTCTCTTTAGCATGAATACAAATTGAAAATGTAAATTGAAACTATACTTCTTTTTCTTTACCATAATCTAGGTTATGAATTAAAAAGTTAATCTAGGCTCTAGTTGCTTTTGCCATGAAAAATTGTCCTTTTAATCTATATTTTCTTCAAATGTTCTGCATTTAGTGCTCCGAAGTGTATCTGCTGAAAATAAAATAAAAGATTTCTATTTAAAAGAGGAAAACCTATATATACATGGGCTTTTCTGCTCTCACCGAGAAGCCTGGGTTTTGGGGGGATTAAGCAATGAGCTTTAGTTTTTCCTCCTGTGTTCCTCCATCATTTTCCCAATGGGTAGGCTCAATTCTGTGCTTTTCTTAACATAGTGACAAAAAATAAAATAAAATAAAATAAATTAAAATTTAGGATTTTTGAAAAATGTAAAAAAAAGAGCCCTGTTTTTTTTTTAAGTCAAGCAATTTTCTTAAGTCAAGCAATACTACTGACATAATATTACCCCCTACTGTAATAATGCATCCTGGTTTTTTTTTCAGATACCTTTTTCGGGATATCAGAACTTTTGGCATCTTCAAGAAATGTCGGTCAAATTTAATAAATATACCAATCAGAGCCTTGCTGAGAGAAAAAGCCATTGGATGGGTCATGGCCAGGAGAGGAGGAGATGTCTGAGCATGCAGGTGGCTCTCTCACTTCAGGAGAAAGCAAAGAACTGCTGGAAATGAGGAAGAAAACATTGGCCTGGAATAACACAAGGCTTTTATGGTATTGCCATTGCACTCAAACACCCTGACACTCCATTTGGAGTCTTAGTCCCAAATCCATCCTTGGTGGTTTGTTTTTTTGTTTTTGTTTTGTTTTTTTCTTTCAATTTCTTTTTAAAAACCAAAACTACCCAATTTTTCCTCACTACCAACTGTAACAAATACACATTACCTACAAAATTTAACTTATTTCAAATATTTTGGTCTTTCCCAACTTCTCCATTCTTCTGGGCTGTAATGAACATAATTCTCTCTTTAGGGGATTCTTTTCTTCTCCTTTTGATGGGAGCAAAAGACAAGAATAAGTTAAAAAAGCAAAAGGCATCTTGAACATATCAATGGCAAAAGCTAAAATTTTAACTAGCTGAGAAGAATAAGAATAACAGTTCTATGGCTTTGGGAGCATGTGATGAAATCAAGGAAAACCAGCCTTTTATGCAGGCTGTGACCCTCATTCTCTGCATTTCCTGACTTGTTAAATGGAGATACTCTAATGTTTCAGATGATAGAACAATTATACTAAAAAATGTTTCACAAACAAAAGGAGAAAAAAAAATCACATACCATGCAGAACCACAGCCAGCCATGTGCCTATCTGCCACTCGCAGCTTTCTTTCCTGGTTCCTATCTGCAAATTAATTCTAAGGCATTCGCTTCACCCAGTAACTCAGAGAAACATGAGACACAAGAAAGCTTCTGCCCTCCCAAGCCTGGGACAAGGCTCTGCTGTGAACCTCGTTGCACTCGAGCCAAGTTTAGGTCAGCTCCACTGGCAGATCAGAAGCTGTCCTACTTTTTTTGATCCCTTGATTTTAATGTTCAAGGATGAAATTCAAAGAGAAAGGGGAAAAGGAGGCAGGATACGAGTGTCAGGAGAGTTTTGTTTTTTATTGTAAAGGAGAAGCTGCTTAGTTACACTGCATTTCAGTGTCAGGAGCTGCAGTACCTCCCCAGGCGGCAGGCAGAGCATCTCCTCTCCTGTTACAGAGGAGTAAAATCTGGATGACCTCTGTAGCAGCTCCGTGGGTCAGTTATTCAGGTTATGTCTGCTGATCTCTGCTTTACGCAGAAATTTAGCCACGGAGCTCTGACCCTTTGCAGCCATCAGCATTTTAGGCAGTTATTTGGATGAACAATGTGCCTTTTTGTACTGTCAGGGATAGGTGCCATACCCAGTCTGGACACGATGGTCGTAGCAGGAATCTTCCCTCTTGCTAACCCAATTTTGCCTCCAGTAAAATAATGCGAAAGAAGACGACTCAGCTGCCCTCTCAGTGGCTTAGGTGCAGAGGGGAATATTGACGCCTTCAGAAGGGGACTGGCTAGAAGTCCCCAATGCCCTACTGATGGTATGTAGGTCAGACAGAGATTTTATAGTTTACACGTTGTACCTACAGAAAAAATGTGAACACAAAGGATGTTTTCATTTATTTCGTCAACGCATCTTGGAAGAAGCATGGATCTGCCCTTGCTAAAATGTGAGCACATGTCTTGCTATATATTTTTATAGTGTCACATTTCATTTTTATAGTCACATTTTCAGGCCATTCATGCTCCATTTTGACTTGACACCTGAATGAGGAACATGAATTTTCAGCTAGATCAGGATGTGGTTAAAAAACATCTCTGCACTGTTTTAGTTCAGCCTGTGGTCCCAGCAGTGACCCTGCTGCCATCTCTGACCGCAGCCCAGCCTGCAACCCTGCTGTGAAAGCCAAGGCTGGGGATGTACCTCACTGGGGTGGTGGGGCAGAGAGCTTTGGCAGCTGGTGCCACCCACGTCTGGGTATCTCTCTTAGTTTTCCTCCTACATGTCTGTCACTGGCTTGGTGGGGTAGAACAAATAAATACCCCGTTTGAAAGAGCCCGTGGTACTCTTAGCTTCCGATAGAATCCCAGGTTTGAGACCTAATTTCCCACCTGCTCATGCTGTTCCTGGGCTTGAACACTGTCTAGTCCTGCACCTGAAGCCCACTGGCCTCTGCCATCCAAATGGTGAGACAGGCTCCTCCTCAAGGTTATATACAGCATGGGGGGGTGCCAAGGCTGGCCCCTACCAAACATCTCAGTCTTGGGTTGTTGTGCTCTGCCTTACAGGCTTTTCCTCATTTCTTGCTGCCACCAGCAGCAGTTTCTTAAGTAAATTTGGGGCTGGCTCCCATTTCACAGGCTTTTACATTTCCACCTGAGCAGTGACAAATACATAAATAAGCAGCCATGAGAGTTCATTAAGAATTGCAATGTGATGTACTGGAATGTTAAATTTCCAAACACCTCCCCTTTCTTTGGTGACTTTAGTAAAGCTTGTTGGCTTCAAGTACACTGCAGGTGTACATTCAAGCACCAAGCCCAGCTTCAGTTTCTGTGGAGAAGAATATTAACAGCATGTACTGGTACATTATTCTATAAATATCTGCCATAGGTTTGCTGCATGTATTCTCCACTGAGATACCAAAAATTGTTAACTCACTGTGGCAGCATCAACGCCTCTGATCTGGGTCACATGGGGCATGTTAATATACTCTAAGACACAGAATCTTGCAGCTAAAATCTGCTGAACCTCCCACACCTATATACTGCTGCTGCTGCAGCTTGAAGGAAGCTTTGGAACAACTCAGTTTGTAGAAAAAAACCCATGGTTTTTCCCTCCATCCTATGGTTAGAAAAGGTGTATGTGAGTGCAGACGGTCCCTTCGGCAGCACCACTAAGCTGTTTTGCTTCTCTCCGTTCCCCAAGGCGAGAAGATGCACAGCAACTGGCCCCGACAGGAGAGTCCCCATAGCTGCCAACAGCCGTGGTGCTCTGACATGGCAGAGTTGCCCTCCAGAAAGCCCCAGGAGCCATTGTTGGGCTTTGCAGGAGCCTTGCAGGGCACTCATTATTCCCCCGAGTGCCCCAGGGCCTTATCCGGGACTTACTGGGGCCCGCTGGAGGCCCCTGCTGCACTCCAGAGATCCCCCCATTCTAACAAATCTAAAAGTCTAAACCAAATCCCTTTTAAGTATAATTTAACTTCTGCAGATATTCTGGAAGGTTATATAAGCTACTTTTATTACTATCTATTGTTTCTGTGGTTTTTATCCCCCAACACCCACATCTAGATCCTCTTCATCTTCTTCCAAAATAGGTGAGAGACGGGAAAGATAACAATGAAGATCATTCCAGTTTTTGTTTTCCAGGTCATCATCTGAAACTTCTTCGACACAATTTGAGGGGATGAATACTTCTCTGCCATCCAGCAGCTCTTCCACATACCAATGATGTTCCCTTTTTCCATCTGTCTGAGCACGCTGCAGAAACTTATCTTGCTTTTCTTTCCTCTGCAGCTCTGCTTTTGTCTCCTCACCTTCCTTCTCCAGCTCTTGCTGTCTTTCTGCCATTTCTCTCAGGGCTTTCAGTTTGCACTCAGCATTTTCCAGTTTGGTTTGAAGACAGCTGATGGCTTGTCTGGCAGAATTTTCCTTCTCTGCCACTTTCATAAGCTGTCCCTTCAGGTTAACATTTTCAGCTTCAACCTTTTCTGCCCACTGAATCTGTTCACGGAGGCAAGAATTTTCTTCCACCAGTCTGGTGTTTTCGTTTGCCATCTCCATAAACTGCACCTTTAACTCCTCATACCTTTGTCTGAGGGTGCTCACATAATATGAGCCTTCTTTGTCTGCAGCCATTTGTGTCTGAAGATCCTCAGCCACTTCCTGCGAGGCTTCGTTCTCCTTCTGTTCCAGCAATGCCCTGGCAGGCTCTTTCCTTTCTCCAGCGCTCTGCTGAAGCAGGGATTTCACGCCCAGTTCGTCAGCGGTGCTTTGGATGGGCAGTGACACTGGAGGACTCGTCAGGCGGTCGATGGTCTCCTGCAGGTGCCTG
The DNA here is from genome assembly GCA_013398915.1 of Dromas ardeola. Taxonomy (NCBI): domain Eukaryota; kingdom Metazoa; phylum Chordata; class Aves; order Charadriiformes; family Dromadidae; genus Dromas; species Dromas ardeola. Next base: position 120,209 of record VYZM01005817.1, read on the forward strand.
CATTTTTCTTTCAGCTGCTTGGTGAGAGCAGTGAGTTCAGCACTTTTTTGCTGGAGCCTGTCCGCCTCCTTCCACCCTTCTGGAGATCTTCCTTTTCTCAGGAGGCGGCTCTCCATCTCTAGGGCACTGTGTTGCCCCTCCAGGCCTTCGAGGGCGCGCTGCAGGCGGGCCTTCTGCTCCAGCAGCCGGCTGTGTGCGCTGCCATGGAGCACCGAGCCTTCCCCTGCAGGCCCTGCCACCTGGAGCAGACCACCCGCCGCAGCCTGGCATGAGCCCGCCACAGGCCCGCAGCCCGCGCTATCCCCCGCCATGGCCAAAGGCATGAGGATCAGACCGTCAGCCACCAAACACTGCTGCAAAAAGTCACCAACAATCGCCTTCTGGGTCGGCGAGGGGCGGCAAACCCCTGGCCCTCTGTCAGCCACTGTGTGCCTTCACCATACAGGAGCAGAGATGTCTGCCACTGGCCAGGTGTGGGCAAGTGTGGCCTGGCAACAGTGCACAAAATGGAGGAGTAGGGCCTTATGTCATAGAACCATAGAATGTTTGGGGCTGGAAGGGACCTTTAAAGGCCCACTCCCCCTCTCCTGCAATGAGCAGGGACATTTTCAACTAGATCAGGTCGCTCCAAACCCCATCCAACCTGACCTTGAATGTTTCCAGGGGTGGGGCACCTACCACCTCTCTGGACAACCTGTTCCAGTGTTTCACCACCCGCATTGGAAAAAAAATTCTTCCTTATATCTAGTCAAAATCTTCCCTTTTTTAGTTTAAAGCCATTTCCCCTTGTCCTATCGCAACAACCTCTGTTAAAAAGTTTGTCCCATCTTTCCTGTAAGTTCCCTTTAAGTACTGAAAGGTCACAATATGGTCTCCCAGGAGCCTTATATGCGTTGACCTTGTACCTGGATGCCAGGTGCCCACCCAGCTGCTCTATCACTCCCCTCCTCAGCAGGACAGAGAGGGAAAAAAATAAGATTAAAAAGAACTCGTGGGATGAGATAAAGGCAGTTTAATAAAGAAAAAGCAAAGAGCGCACGCAGAAGCAAAGGAAAACAAAAAGGTTTATCCTCTGCTTCCCATCAGCAGGCGATATCCAGCCACTGCCTGGGAAGTAGGGCCTCAGTATGTGTCGCTGTTGTTCTGGAAGACAAACACCTTAATGACAAATGCCCACTCCCCTTCTCTCAGTTTTCGCTGCTGAGCAGATGTCACATGGCATGGAATATCCCTTTGGTCACCTCGGATTTAGCTGTCCTGTCTATGTCCCCTCCCGGGGTCTTGCCCACTCCCAGCCTACTTGCCTTTTGGGGTGGGGGGATGGTTTGGAGAGATGGCCTTGATGCTGCGGGAGCACCGTGCAGCAGTAGCCAAAACACTGCTGTGTTATCAACACCTTTTTTACCTACAAATACAAAGCCCAGCACTATGAGGGCTGCTATGGGGAAACTGTACTCCATCCCAGCCACACCCAATGCAATCTCCACCCCCTATTCCATACCATTTGCATCATGCTCAGGTCCCACATAATTTAATACATTTATATATCTTCTTACAATCCCATTGTACTTAAGTCTCATTACTGAAATCCCTTCTTACCAACACTCTACAACTTATACTACATATGTAAACCATCTTTATACCCAACATACAGATTTATACATTCTCATTAATTACTATCCCTTGTCCCTTAACAGATAGATATTATTCTCTTATTCCATGGGTTTCCTCTAGTCCTCCAAATGTTTATAAGAAAAGGCTCACTTGAGCCCCACCTGTCAAGATGGTGTTCAGGACAGGAGAAGCAGCATGTTCAGTTGTTGGGCGCCAACACTGGCTTTGTTTGGTTTGTTGTTTCACTTGCTCAGTTCCTTGAAAAGCTCACTCTTTGTCAGTTCAGGTCATTTCTGCTACATTACTTCCTACGACATACAACTCACATCACAGATTATTTTTTCCCCAACGTTAAATTTTCTTGAGGTACGCATTGGGTCTCCCCATCCTTCCTCATTATCCACCAAATACAGCCAGGTCCTTGAGTGAAGACAATCTCACAATGAGTTTGCCTTTTCCCATGGGAGGAGCAATCCACACTGCCTTCCCTAGCCACTTCCCTATGTGAACTACGGGGACCTTATGTCCTCCCACAGTATGTAGGGGTTTTTTTTGGGCAGTTAGCAGATCCTCTGGTGTTAACCAGCCAAGAGGCTTCTGCTGAATTTGTGTCACAGTGTTTCCATACCCATTGCCCAATGCTCTCAACATAGTCTTTAGCAGCCCACTATATCTCTGTCTTTCCAGAGGCTTGTGGGTAATAGCGGATGTGATACACCCACTCAATACCATGTTTCTTTGCCCAGGAATTTATTAAGTTATTTCAGAAATGAGTTCTATTGTTCAATTCAATTCTTTCTGGGGTACCATGTCACCACAAGCTTTGCCTTTCAAGGCCCAAGATGGTGTTTTGATCAGTGGCATGGTTTACAGGGTATGTTTCTAGCCAACCGGTAGTTGCTTCCACCATGTATGTGGCACTAGCCCTGGTGTATTTGTCAGTGGTCCAATATAGTCAGTTTGCCAGGCCTCACCATATGGAAAACCCAGCCACCGTCCTCTGTTCCAGGGAGACTTGTATGGCTCACTTGATTACGGCACATGTTTCACATTCGTGAGTGACCTGTGTGATGGCCTCCATGGTCAGGTCCACTCCTCAATCACAATCTCCATGAGTATGTTGCATCTCTCCCTAGATGTCCCAATGTTTCATGGGCCCATCATGCTACAAACAGCTCACCATTATGCTCCCAGTCCAGGTCCACCTGAGCTACTTCAATTTGGTCAGTCTTGTCTACCTGTTTATTGTGTTGAGGTTCTTCAGTGGCATGGCCTTTGGGCAAGTGAGCATCTACATGATGTATCTTTAGAGTAACGTTTTTCTACCTGGGCAGGGATGTCTTGCCACAATGCAGCAGCCCAGATGGGTTTACCCCTGCGCTGCCAATTGGTCTTCTTCACTGCCGTAGCCACCTCCATAGGGCATTAGCCACCATCCAGGAGCCAGTATAGAGATAGAGTACTGGCCACTTTTCTCATTCAGCAATCTCTAGGGCTAGCTGGATGGCTTTCACTTCTGCAAAGTGACTTGACTCACCTTCTCCTTCAGTGGCTTCAAAGATTTGTCACTTGGGACTCCACACAGCAGCTTTCCACTTCTTATGGTTTCCTACAACGTGACAGGATCCATCAGTAAACAGAACATAACGCCTTTCATCTTCTGATAACTCATTATATGGTGGTGCTTCTTAGGCATGAGCCACGTCCTCAGGCAATGCTCCTAAATCTCTGCCTTCTGGCCAGTCCATGATCTCTTCCAGGATTCCTGAGCAATTGGGTTTCCCCAGTTGAACTTGTTGCGTGATTAACACTACCCACTTACCTCATGTTGCGCTGATTGCGTGATGCGTAGAGGGGATGTTTCCTTTGAACATCCAGTGTAGCACGGGCAGTTGTGGTGCCAAGAGGAGATACACTTCTGTACCCACTTCTGAAGCGGCTCAAACCCCTTCATATGCTGCTAGTATCTTTTTCAGTCGGGGTGTAGTGGGCTTCTGATCCTAGTGGTCCAAAATCCTAGTGGTCAACCTCAGGTTTCTCCTGAGGTTTTCTGCCAGATGTTCCAGGTGAGACCATGCTCACTGACTGCGATGTAGAATACATTTTGCACATCTGGTCCTGTGTGGACAGGCCTAAGAGCTACTGCATGAGCTATCTCCTGTTTTATCTGCTCAAAGATGTGTTGTTACTAAAGGCCCCACTCAAAACAGGTCTTCTTTTGAGTTACTCGATTGAGACGGCTCACAAGCTGACTATAAAATGGAATATGCATTCTCCAGAATCCCACAAGGCCTAGGAAAGCTTGTGGGTTTTTTTTGTTAGCTGGTGGAGACATAGTTGTTATCTTGTTGTTCACATCCATAGGGAGATGACATCCATCGTGCTGTTTTATTCCTGAGAACTGAATCTCCTGTGCAGGTCCCTTGACCTTGCTTTTCTTTATGTCGAAACCAGATTTCATAAGAATCTGGATTTTTCCCTTCTCAAACGCTTCTTCTGCCTTCTTTCCCCACATGATGATGTCATCAATGTATTGTAGACGTTCAGGGGTGTCACCCTGTTCCAGCGCAGTTTGGATTAGTCCATGCCAAAAGGTAGGACTGTGCTTCAACCCCTGGGGCAGTTGATTCTAGGTGTACTGGACACCCCTCAAGGCGAAAGCAAACTGTGGCCTGCACTCTGCTGCCAAAAGCATTGAAAAAAATTGCATTGGCAGTGTCAGTTTTAGCATGCCACTTGGCTGCCTTTGACTCCAGTTCATATTGGAGCTCTAATATATCTGGTTACAGCAGCAGTCAGTGTTGGCATGACCCAAAGTACTCTGTAGAACATTCCCATCTCGGTAACACGCTGCTGCATGTGCATAAAAGATCACATCCCCCTTTGGAAATATTATCCATGACAGCATTCTGCATCATCAGTCACAGCTTTCACATCTGTAATTTCTACTTATCTTTTTGCTTCCGGGGTCTTGCTGTGTCTGTTTGTAAAGCACCACTTAGTCTAATGATGGGACAGTCAGGGACATTGAAGGGAAATGTGCAAGCAGCGGCGTATATACGGGGACCTGGTGCCATCCAGCGGGCAGCTGTGCTCTCCACCACGGAAGCAAGCTTTCATGCAGAACTGTGAAATTGCCAGTCCTGCTTTCTGAGACCCTCTTCTACTTCCCATAACAGGTACTAGGAGTAACAGGGAGCCAGCTCCGGATTGACATGCACACGGATGGTTCTCCACAGCGCAGGCTGCTCGTACGTGAGCTGTGTGTCTGAGGTCCACGACAGTCAATACAGCTAGTGGGTTTTAAAAAGCAATTTGGGTTATCCTAGTGGAGAGACCTGTCCCGGTCTGCTCTAAGGAGTGCTTAAACACTTGCGTATACAAAAAAAGAAGAAAAAAGAATAATACTCCCTCCACCAAACATGTCCCAGGTGACCCACTGGGAGTTCAGAATCAAACATGTGTTATCTTCTGAGACACCTCTGGTGGGATTTGCTTTGGGATACTGAAAGCCGCTCGCCTCTTGACATCACTGTCTTCAAAAACTACTGGTCTAGATACAAGTCCATTTTTCTATCCAGCTTTTTAACCTACTGCCTAGCAAAGCAGTGGTGTTCAAGCCATAATTTAAGGGTAAGTTTTTATAAAGTCAGTGTGTTCTCAGTTGGCAGAACTGTTGAGAGCTAGTCATGAGCACCTTGCTCTACCCAGCTACACCAGCCTCACGGCATTAACCCTGGAAGGCAAGATGAAGTGTTTTGTGCTGACCACCACAGTTTGTTGCCAAGAACAAGGCTTATCTCATTGCGTCCTTTCTGAAGTGATTATTGTAGTCAGAAGCCTGACCCCACTCCACGCCTGATGGACTTCCTGATTTACTGCAACACACTTTTCTCTTCCCACTCCCTGTGAGTCGAGCTTATCATCTGGGAAAAGAGATATCTTGAAAACGTGGGGCTCCTATTCTCTGTTCCAGCTAAATTCCACTTATGACAAGAAGGGAGGAGGCAGATTATTTTAAATCATCTTTAAGTTCCCCATATTTCATGGTAGGCAGAGGGCTAGCTTCACTTCTAATAGGAATTAAAGCACCTTGAGGTATTGTGATATAAGGCCAGCTATTTAGGAATGCTAACACCTTTCTGGCACGCAGGAATAGGCAGAAAGTGTCTTTTTCTCCTCTGTCATAACACGTATCTCTGAGGTTAAGAAAAACAGAGAAAAAATACAACTTCTAAGGATAATTATTTTACTCTAATTACTTATTCCTCTTTACAGTCTGCAGATTAGCCCTTCTGCCATGGAGGTTATAGTAGAAATAAAGGCTGACTTAGTTGTATTTACAGTGCTCTTAAGGAATAAATCACCCTATCTGCAACTCAGATATCTGAAAGTGCCCTCTCTAAGGAGTCAGACAGGCAGGATCCCCTACACAGAGCCATCCAAGACCATATAAAAGCAAGATAATGTGTATAAGGTACAGAAGAATGCAGCTATGAACTTGGGAAAACACTCTTCATGCAGTGCAGATAAAGAATAAGACATTCCTTTTCTACAGCCCTGAGAGATGTGCCCTGACCACGTCCTTATCTGCCTGCAAAGGCAACCCACAAACATTCTGTGGCTATGTACATCCCCTACCCTCACTTATGTACTACTTTTCTTCCCTACTACCTGACACAGAAATCTCTCCTGCCTGCATAGTCTTCCACTGCAAAGTCCTCAGTGAAAAGAAGCTAAGAGCCCTGAACACATCCCTAGCTTCTTAGGAAGAAGGATGCTACTCGTTAGTGGTCGGAGAAATGAAAATAAAGCATTTCCCTTACCTCGGAGTTTGGAGAGCCAGACAGACCTTGCCAAAGTCTGAGTTTATCTGTAGTTATAGTGACTCCTTCAATGGCAAGAGGAAATATGGGTAGGAAAATGCATGCAGAGGAATCTGCTCATATCCATATTGTTGTGCTTTATTTGGGATAGCAGAAGACTAAGATACTGGGAGAAATCTGTGGAGGGGTGGTGGTGTAAGAAATGTCCCTTGTGGGTTTCGTTGGTTTTTTTTT
>VYZM01005817.1:126899-152876 GCA_013398915.1 Dromas ardeola
TTTTTGGAAAAGGAATCACCAGCAATACAAAAACTCAGGTTAAAAGTCATGAAACACAAAAGCAAAACTTTGGGCCTGGAGTGGTGTTTTGATCTCCCCATCCCACTGTTTTCTGTGGCAGTGTGCAAGCGGGGATGTGGCCTGGCAGAAGCTCTTCAGCATCCCTGCGTCAGTGAAAGGAGAGGAGGGAGATTTTCCCAGAGCAGCACTGGAGGGAAGGGTATACCTGTGGGTGTACGTGTGGAAGTGAGGAGCCGAGGATAAGAAGGGAAAATAAGGAGATACAGATCTTTTTCCACTGCATTAAAGAGAGACTGGATGAAGAATCACTTTCCTCTTCCCTCTTTGCTTTCCAGTGACAGTGGTCGGAGTTGGCCTAATTTCTGGTTTCCTTGGAAACCCTTTAGTGAGCATGTTTATTGTAACAGCTTGAGCGCAAATTGTGCAACTAAAGAAAAGCCTGTGAATAAAGAGATTTTGACAGTTCAGAGGGATTTAAGAGATGTGTGCATATGTAGGTTTACATGTATGCGCATGTGCCTGCATGTATCTGTGCGCTCATTTTACGGAGGTTTCCAGAGGTTAGCAGTTTTCTTGGGACTGTGCAATAGCTGAACAGAACAGAAGGTGGCATGTTTTCAACATTTCCACGCAGTAAAGGAAATGAAGGAAGGAGCTATATTAAAAGGAAAATAAGAAGGTTGTAAACTAAAAGGATACAGAAGGAAGAAGAAGACAGCTAAGCCCAGACCATACCTGATTTGGTATACCTCTGCTGTTAATGATTGTATTAGCAGTGAAGGCTATTTATTTTCCCCATTTTTGTGATGTAATTCACTGATGCCATGATTTTACTAGACTCTGAAAAAAGCCTGGTCAGTTGTGATGCATTTCATTTTCAGATTTTCAGTACTTTAAAATTTTCTAAAAATTGTAAAATGCAGGTGGGTATCTTTTTCTGTTTTGTTGTTGCTGTTGTTGTTGTTTGGTTTTTTTTGTTTGTTTGGGGTTTTTGTTGTTGTTGTTGTTTTTTAAATAAAATTCTCACAGTGTAACCAGTTTATCAATATCTATATCAGGGAGGTAAACATGGCCCTGACAGTTTCTCTTTAAAGTACAGGTATGTGAGAGATGGCACTAGGCGAAAATGGAGAATGAATTTACATTTCCCAGAAAATTATGAAGCAAAAAGTCCAAAGAAATAAATTAGAGATGATAACAGAACTGTTTGTTCTCAAGTCATTAAATTAAGACCTTTCTGAATATTCCATCTGGCTTTCTGAGACTGCTACCACAAACAGGTGCCTTTCAATCTGCAGGCACCCTCTTGGCCTGCTTATTTTTCTTTAAAGCACACATTTGTCTCCTTTTTCTTACCTCCCAATCTATTTTAAGCAACCGTTTCACCTTACACGGTGTGACAGCGGCACGGAAAAGACCCATTTGCAGCCCATGTTGGTGACTCACCGGGTAGGATGCTCCTTGCCTCTTGAGCTCTCCTTTTCACTTTGTTTTAGAAGTAATTGCCACAGGTCGTTTAATGAGAAGCAGACTGGAAGTTGGGTTTGAGTGCTCCAGAAGGACAGCGAGGGCTGGTCTGAGCTGGACCAAAGTGACCCCTCCTGCCCCGCCTGGGAGTGCCAGGAGCCCACTGAGGCGTTAAAGCTCACATCCACGGGCACTCGTGTGGGAATAAAGCCTCACCATTGCTGCCCCTTTGAGATATCTTGGACTGCATCCGACAGCAGATGGCTCTTCTTTGTTTAGCAGCCAAATTCCCTCATTCCCTGGGCAGCTAATTAGCTTTTAACTTCATACCTTCACCAAACGAAAAAAACTCTCTTAAAATGTCTGGGGACAGGGGAGAGAGGACTCACGTGGCCCAGACGCTGGCAGCATCCCCCATCTCTGGCTCTTGAAGGCACAAGCTCATTGACTGAGTCTGCTGCCTGTCCCCTGTTCAGGGGCATTTCCAGGCCCCCAAACTAATGAGTGACCAAAAACCAGGTCACAGCAGTCGCAGGAGGGGAGCTGAGAGACCAGCAGCCCAGGAGAGGGGCACAGAGAGAAGCTGATGCCATGGCTATTGTTTTCCAGCCCTCAGGCTGTGGGGGCTCAGGAGGGCGAAATCCAGCTACCGTAGCATCTTGCCATAAGATAAATAAAAGAGGCGCTGACACACGGACTTTTGGAGATCTTCTGTCATGGAACTTCTCTTTTTCTCAATACGTTTACTTGCTGCTCTCCAAACACAAGGTATTTTGCAGGAATGGTTGTGCGGCTCCCTGGCATCCTGTAACAGACCAGGACTGAAAAGCTCAAGCTGGTCCCAGGAGCTGCGACCACCGAAGTCACCATCTGGAGGCAGTCCTAAATGCCACCCATTTGCTTATTTTAGACTCCAGCAGAGTGTATCAAATCAACCTTCCTGACCCCAGGCCCTGGGAGGTGCATTCTCAGGTTTTGGCTGTGGGTCTGGCTGCTGTGATTCCTCCCAGGCAAATACACCTTGAATTCTGCTTCCCAGCTTGTAACGCTTCATCCTTGTAATCTTATCTGAGGAATTACATATAAACAAAAAATTGTATCATCTAATACAAAAATATAAACTCACAGGTAAAATATGTACCATTTACATACATTGATATCTATTACTATATAAAATGCACATATTATAAATAACTATATGCAAAGTTTATAATATATGTTACATAACAAAAATATATAAAATTTATATAATAATAAACACATACTCTTTGTGTGTGTGTGTGTGCGTGCGCGCACACGTGCACTTGCTGCAGTCGTGCTTTGAAACCCATCATTTTGTTGGAGAATAAAACTTCTCAGCCACTTCATGAGGAGACTGTGATAACGCATATTACACAGCTGACAGTTCCAGATGGGAACTACAGGCAATTCCAAAATGCGACACGAATTTTTTTGAATTGTTGGCATCACACTTACCATTCATAACGATGTTACGGATGTCAAATTCATGGTTCCTGAGGAAACTGAAATTTCCTGGGGGAGAAATATCTCCCCAGCACCTTCATTTTGAGAGCCAAATTGGGAAGGAAAATCCAAGCTGCAGTGCACCAAGCCAAAAGAGCTCAGACAGAAGCTGTTATTGATGGTCCTGTTCCGAGCGCAGTGTTGCAGGGTAGGAAAATCAACACAGCTGAGGAAATAGTAATAAATGGGTGCAGCAACTGTTGCAGGAGGTGTGCGCACAAACCTCTTCAGGCTAATGTCTGATAACAGAAGGTGAATTTCCTGGACGAGCTGTCTAACTATACAACTAGCTCAGAAAAAACCTGTCAGCAAGAGAAAACTGTTACTGAGTTGCTCGCATTTTGCCTGGCTACATAAAAGCAAGAAGCGGGTTCTGCCTCTGAAACTCATCTTTTTTGAGATGCCAGTCTGGTTAAAAACATTCAAGTTTTAGCAAAGAAACAATGGCAGCCACTCACCCCTCCTGCAGGCGGGTTTAGGTGCCAGTGCACAGCCTGCTGTGCTGAGAACCGCTGCCAACCCACCAAGCTTTTCCCATAACCGACCGCGGCATGTGGGCCCTTAATCAGCAGGGAGAATTGCACTCCTCTGTTGCACTTCTGTTCGGCAACTTTGAGGTGTCTGTGCCCATCATGATACAGTCCATAAATGTTGGGTTTTTTTTCGACCTTGTTACTAAAGTTCACCTAAGTTAGGATCTGAGTGGTGTTTAGGTGAAGTGAACATGGTCTGCTGAGACTTTTGCCTCTGAAGTCTTGGAAGACGTGACATAGTTGAGCGCATCCCCTGTGTGGCATGGCGAGTTAGTGGTTGACATTACAACCTGAGATGGAAGAAGCCTCCCAGGGTACAGAGGATCCCCGAGAGTGCCTGTGCTGGCCTGCACGCTCTGCTGCATTATTGAGGGCACCATGTGGCACCTCGGCTAAGTCCTGGGAACATGTAAGTTGCTGCACCTGTGATGCATGGGCAGCTGCTGATGCCCACAAAGCCATTACAACCCTCTCTCCAGCTGATGCTCTTTAGAGTGGGTACAAATCTTTCCCTTCCTCCTACTAGGAGAGAGTGTTTCAAGATCCTGACAACGGGAGGCCAGGAACCCTGTCTCCGGGAGACTGTGTGAGGTGCACCGTGGATGAGGTGGCCTGTGGCACTGTTGTGTGACGCTGCCATGAGATGTGGGCGTAGGAGGACACCTCGTATGAAGCCAATCTCCTGACATATCACCATCATTTTGTCCCCAAAGACAGAGGCTTCTGTTGCTCTGAACGAAGAGCCGGATCTCACTCCAGACTCTGTTTCACAGACTTGACAATACTGGGGACCAGTCCCTGTGGGGCACAGTGTAGCTGGCTGCATTGAAATCCAAGTCTCTTGCCAAGAAATGGAAGAGAAGTCCAGCCACATCCCCATGAGATACTACTACTTAAAGAATTAGGTATTTGTGTTTCTTTCTTGCCAGGATGATCTCAGTGCCATTAGAAACATAAGAAAAAACCACACCAGTGAGAGAGACACTTGATAGCCCAAGAAATATTCTTTTAACTTTTTGTTAAAAACAGCAGAGAATAAATGGAGCACGTTTATAAGGTAAATAAAATAATCAACAGTATCTTTTACCTCTGTACCCACTTTCCTCTCTCCGGATGCTTTACCTCATTCTGTCCAGATCACGTGCCGTCACAAGATATGCGCCAGGAAAAGGCTATTGACTCAGGTTACCATTTCAGGCAACCCTCAGCAGGACTAGGCAGCTGTGAGCTGCAGGTAAGCCAGCTGTCAGAGACCAAGGGTGCTGACAAATTGAAACTTTCATTCCCTCTTACCCCAAGAAAAAAAAAAAACACCACCACATTATGTGTTTTGTACTTTATATAATCAATTCCAAGAGTGTAACTGGCATCTCTCTGTACAACTGTTAGGGCACGAGAGTGGCTCTTCTGGGTTGGGTGATCTGCCTCTCTCAGTGCCCAGTGGTGGGATTGGAGGGAAGAGAAAGGCAAGAAAAGATGAACAGCTTGATTCTTCTCCTGAATCCTCACAGCTTTTTCTAGTCCAGGCTTTCAGAACTAGCTGTTGAAACAAATAGCTGATGTCAATGGACTTTTCTTCGATGAATTTCACTTATTTTTTTAGTTTGGGATACGCATCTTCTTTCAGTAATGAGCTTTGAAATTCTAATTTTGGGTCGTATGACTAAGTATTGCCTATTTTGCTTCACCCTTGTAGCCAGAAAATTTTGTTGGGTGGAACCTCCCTAAAATTTTACATGAAATAGTGAATCATTTTTCCCTACTTGCTGTCTCTGTAACATTCAGGATTTAATGCACCTCTATAATACTCTCCCTTGGGTATTACCTTCTGACGGTGAAGAGTGGAAGAGAATCTTATCTAGTTAATCTGTCTTTATGGGGAAGACTTTCTTTACCTTTAATAATTCTGTCATTTGCTGTCTCATTTAGTTCCATTATGTGTTTTTTTGGAAGAGAATGCAAGAGGGAGGAAAGCAGAAATTATATTATTAAAGAGGTGGATACATCATGCACTTATCCAGAATGCCTCCTCTTGTCTTCCGTGGTAACTGAGTTAGAGCTTTTGCTACAGAAATGGTCAAAAAGACACTACAGATGACAATCGTTACACCTGATCTTCCAGTTGCACCAGTTTAACTGGAGCACTTTAACTTGTGCAGCTGCAGATTCATGCTTTACATGTAAACTTGCACTTGGGAAAACACGTGTCATGAAAATGCAAGTAAGAGGAGATAGCAGGAATCCAGCGCATGCTTGAGCATTGGCCAAGAAATGAGACAGATGCATCCTTTAAGCATCTTCCAGCTGTTCCCTTCATTTTTACTGGAAGTCAATGGTTACTTACCAAAGCAACAGCAGTGCAAGGTAAATTTTGAATGGATCATCTATTGAGACAAATAATAAGAAAACCAAAACTCAAACAGCCAATCACTTGAGAGTAATTTACTGAACTGCTTTCAAAGCTAAGGCGTTCAGTGGTGGGAGCAGAATTCTTTCAGGGTAGGAGCTGAGTCATTCTTTCAAAAGATAGTGAGGATGCATTAAAAACCCCTGACTCCTATAAATGCTGAAATGTAACCATGCTTGCGCTGTGAAGAGAAAGTCATCGCTGGTGTCCAAGTCACCTTAGTAGTATCAGAATTCCACTAAGTGCCAAAACAAACGTGGACCTTATCGCAGCCTTCCAGTACCTAAAGGGGCCCTACAGGAGAGATGGGGAGGGACTCTTTATCAGGGAGTGTAATGATAGGACGAGGGGTAACTGTTTTAAATTGAAAGAGGGGAGATTCAGATTGGATATTAGGAAGAAATTCTTTACTGTGAGGGCGGTGAGGCACTGGAACAGGTTGCCCAGGGAAGTTGTGGATGCCCCATCCCTGGAAGTGTTCAAAGCCAGGCTGGATGGGGCTTTGAGCAGCCTGGTCTAGTGGGAGGTGTCCCTGCCCATGGCAGGGGGGTTGGAACTGGATGATCTTTAAGGTCCCTTCCAACCATTCTATGATTCTATGATTTGGTCGCTGTGGTCTATCTCAGAGTGGGAAATTAGTGCCATTTGACTTATTGATAGTGCTATAGTCCTGTGACCAGATTATTTATTCATTTACATCATATATAGCTATTTATACTGGAGTAGGGCAGAATCCCTTCCAATCAGATTTGCCCTGGCAGAAATCACAACACAGAGCTCATAGATACGACACTGGCTGGCTCAGCTCAGTCTGAGGAACTGCTGAGAGTATAATCCCAAGGAGTAAGTTTAGCTAGCAGAAGGTAACAGATGTAGCCATGCAGGAATCCCTGCCTTGCTAGTTTATCCTTCCTTACAGCACTTGGTAAACATACTGTGTTACTTGTGTAACTAGGCATGAAATATTACCTGACAGTGAAGGAGGGGGGTGGATACTTAAGTTCCCCCAGAAATCAGAGGCCAGTGCTGGCCAGTTTACAAAGGGTGGGGTGGGAGGGGAAAGGTTCCGAGCTGCTTTTTCTTTCTGCATCATAGTGTATATGTAACAGATTCACCCTAAGCATCTACATCTCATATTTTCTAACCTAATATATTTGCCACTGGGAAAGAAATCTAATGAGCTGACACAAGAAACAACTGACAGCAACATCAGCACTGCAGGAACAAGAGAACCGCTGGCTGCAGACCCACCTTCGCTTGTCAATGACTATAGTACAATAAACCCGGCCAGCACCCAGGAACACGGCAATCCAACCTACAAAGGACTTGTAGATAGGACTAGAGATTTTTGATGTTCTGGAATTGAAAGAAAAATCCCTCTCCGAGCCACGAGTGCAACCACAATGATTAAAAAACAACCCCTGAGCTGATCACTTCATGACCAGAAGACAATCACTTCGGGAGCAAAGCAGTGAGATTTATTGCAAACACAGTAGTAAGTTTATATTCCTCCATCCATTTGACAGATCAGTTTTCCTTAACACTGACACTTAACATTACTGACCCCTCTCCACAGAGTGATATTTATACACAAATTTTAGTTCAGTAACCAAACCAGAAGCAGTTTTATTTTTCTTCCTGTTACAAATGCCAAATATCACAGCCATAGACATAAGCAAAAAATTGTTCCAAATAAATATGCATGGGAAAGATTTTTGACAGCTTGATAACAAATTTAAACACAGTAATTATTGTATAAAGGGTTTAACAAATGGTATTACTGTTAGCAGAATAAGCATCTCCAGTGAAAAGAGGATTGAATACATAACCTGGAAATAGATTAAATATATATATAAAATATACTCAGTTTATTGCATGGATAGATAAATATTAACATATTTGTGCACATAACTGGGAATGAGGCACTTATTCAGGTTAGTATAAACAAGGCCACTTGTTAAGTAGAAGGGAAAATGTTAATAAGCCTCCAAAAAGTCTTGCTGGAATCTAAAACCTTGAAGCCGTAATAAAAAAGGCATGCTGTTACAGATGTATTTATAGTTCACTGAATTGTAAGAAATCCAATTTCTTAAGAATGGGACAAATCCGGCAGGCCTTACTGAAAACATTGGTATTTTTTTCCCAGGCAGAGGACTTTGAAATCTGACTCATGAATCTTACTCAGGCTTGTCCAGCTTTTCCGTGTTTGCTTTGTGTTTTCCTTCGTTATCGCCAGTTTGTACTATTATTTTATATATTGTTAGAAAACCATTAGTCTGATAATCCCCATCAACCTAAACATTCAAGTTTTAATCAGACGCTATTCACAGCAGTGATCAAGTTGTTTACTGGGCTAAATATTTGGCTTGTAGAACACATGGGTTTTGATGTGATTTTATAAAAAGAAATAATAATTAAAAAAGATTTTGCCTGCCAGCAACTTTAATGATATTTCAGTCTGTTAAAATTCAAAAGCAGAAAAATAGCTTTACTGATAAACACCTAATTTCTGTATTTTATATATATATTTTTTAAAAGATCTTCTCTGCTTATACAAAACAGGCATTTTATAAATATTAAAATGTTCTATTATTTACACGTGTCCCATCTTACTATGGAATCATTGACTGCTATTATCCAAACATGCAGTTTCTAGGAGACAAATTCTGCATTTCTCATTATCATAGTGATTTCACATAGAGGCACAAAGGCAAATTTGATCTTAGGTTACATTCGCAACTTAGTTGTGAACTTAAATACAAAAAGTATCTGTGGGTTAAGTCTTTGATCAATCTTGCACACATAATACATGGATCACAAAACCAGGAACTTCATTAAAAGAGTAAATTAATGTCAGGTGACTAGGGAAAAGGTCTAAAGCACTGGGCACGTCTTGCGGATAATTGTTTCAGGCTAGAACTCAGATTAATTAAAATAAAAGATGATTGCATGGTTTTAGTAATGGAGTTTGACCCTTAGGTTGCTCCAAACATCCTTCAGTTACACACTCTGAATCACAGTCTTCAGAAAACCTAGAAAAGGTACGACAGATTCTCACCTGATTCAATTGGTGAAAAACTAATGAAATCTTATTAAATCAGTGAAGTTATAACAATATAAATCCAGAGCAAGAGATATCAGTGTGAGTCCTCTGTGGGCATATTCACACCGTACCATGAATCACAGCACAGATATTCCCAGGCTGGTAGACCTCAACGTTTCTGAGTCTTTATGGCTCAGAGGACGACTGGGCAGAATTACTAGGTCAAGTCTATCTGTGCTGACAGAGCACCACAGCCAGGCCAGGAAGCCTTTTGGGTAGATTTTTTAGTTGAGAGGCAGCATTGTGTGCTTGCAGCCAGGCTGCTTTCAAGTCAGATCCTGTTCCGCTAACTCAGATCTCTGCAGCGTGGTCCCCAGAATACCAAATGCCAAGTGCGTTGCAGCTGAAGATAGTTTGGGGACTGCCCGCACCCACCACCACCAGATGGTGGAAGGGAACAGGTATTTTAGCAACAGTCTCAACAGCCTGATTCCGATTTTATACAGTTTATATAGTTTAACTCCGTTGACTTGAAATGACTTATTGGTATATAATGCTAGTGTGACAAATTGGACAATCTGCCCTGAAGTTTACGTATTTTTCATGGCCAAGCATTTGGCAAGATATATTTGGGACAGAACAGGGCCTGTCTGAACTGACATGGGACACTGCTGATCCAAACATCCGTGGAACATCATGCTGTCATGTTACCTAAATCGAGAACACTGACAGAAAATTAGAATTACTCTTGCAAAAGCAGTCACCTGTTAAAAAATGCCCAGTGATGACCCAGCACATTTGTCAAGATGTGCTATGATTATACAGTAATAAATGCTACTTGATTCAATCAAATATTAATTTTATCTTCACCTTGTTGCCATTTAATATGGCAACTGACAATCACATGCTGGATTCAGTATGGTGATTCCTCGGCTCAGTTCAGGCAGAACCTTGTCCTCTGCATTTTGAATCTAACTCTATCATCTTCTCTAGGTACTGAAATACTGATGCTTGCATTTCCCAGCAGTGGATATGCACTAACAAATATAATTTACCTTACAACACTTCCATGATCCATTATAAACTTAAGAGGACATAAGCGTCCAGTTTCAGTGAAAAACAAAATTATTTCTGGATTTGTTGTATTCTTTGGCTTTATAAAATCATAAATAAGGAAAAAAATTCTCAGATTAAATAGCTGAATAAAAAGTATGTATTGCATCCTGTGACATGCAACTGATTATAATGTTATGCTGTCTAATCTAGCTGTCTTCTGAAAAACTTCAGTTACACATAAGTAAAAAAAAATAAAAAATAAATCACTGGTATAGCTAAGTGAAGTCAAAAGCTTATAGGAGGGAGGATTCATGCCCGAGGCACTTCATCACCTTTCGGACTAATTGTAGACACTGAGTTCTTTGTGAAAAACAGTACAAAATTTAACTGAAGAGTGTAAAGATTCCTCCTCTCAAGTATTCTGTGTTTCCAATGAAACAGATTTCCTCTCTTATTGCAGACAGGATATATAGCACCTTTGGATAGTTTCTTCTACATTTTTAAATGTCAGAAAATACAAAAACAAAACAAAAACCTCTCCCTTACAATACAGTTCCTTGAATTGCTGCTTAAGATTAGTGCATGATATCTGGACGCCAGGATTACCTGTCGTGCAAAGTGGGAGATTTGATACAGACTCTTCTACTGTTGATAATGGCAGCAAGAGTTCAGGATAAAAAATTTCAAGTACACCTAGAAGCATATGAACCTTTTATTCCTCATGAGTCACCACGATCTGCTGCAAACAAAGTGCAGTTCAAGTTTTTCTTTTGAGGCACTCTGGAGACTCTGGCTTGAATCCTGAGGTCTTGGAATCAAACTTCTGAGCTGTCGCTGGTGTAATTGTATGGTAGCATCATTGGTTCATTGCTGCCCGACTCCTTCGTGGCTTCCTTCTTCTCAGAATTTCGTTTCCGTTTTAGCAGCAAAATGATGATTGCAATTAGGCAGATGGCAAGGAAAATGGCAGCAGCCCCACCAATGATTGTGACTATGCTGACCCCTGCACTTTGGTTATTCAGTTCCCTGGGGAGAACGCCATTGACTGCAACCTCCCTTTGGGGAACCTGTTTCTTGCTGGTGCGATCTAGTGCTATGTGCTGTATGTTTGTTCCTCGGTTGTTTTCCACTCCAATGTCTTTTGCAAGTTCTGGGGCCTGCTCAGCTCCCCTCTTCTGACGTCTCTGTGTGGATGCTCCTGGGCTGCCACCGCTAAAGAGCGAGTGGTACTGGTGCTCCACGCTTCTTTTGCCAATTCCACGGTTAGCATTCTCTTTTGAACGTACAGTGTAGATTGTATGGACATACCACTCCCTACCCAAAGACACCTAGAAAGACACAATTTTTTTTTATTTAGACACACATGTACACAATCTGGAGTGCACTACACACAGGGGAAATCAATCCCTGTTCTGAACTGATTGCCTGGACAAGTACTTTCAAAATGATGCACAGATAACCCCCACTATGTGCCAATGTGCCACAGAGGGGTCATGTTTTCTGCCAAAATTTTAAGAGGGGGTAGTGTCTATTTTTCTCCGTGGCCAGACTCTATGGCTATCAGGTGCAGGTGAAGAAGCATAACCTCAGCATTTTTTTGATACTGTTAGTAACAATGGCCATATAAAGAATCTCAGCTGTAGACAGGTGGCAGTAGAGGACCTTCCAGGCCTAACCTGCCAGCTGACTGGGCCCTGGCTGTGGTTTTATTTCCATCTTAACATAAGAAAACAATTTTTTACTGTGAGGATGATTGAACATTGGAACAGCATGGCTGTGGAGTCTCCACCATTGGAGATACTCAAAATCCAACTGGACACGGTCCGGGGCAATCTGCTCTAGTTGACCCTGCTTTGATAAGTGGGTTGGAATAGACAATCTCCAGAGGTCACTGACAACCTCATCCATTCTGTGATTCCGTGATTCCCTGCAGTTTGTGTGAGATGATGCTGTCTTCTCTGAATTAGTCTTGTCTTTCCTGGATACATAATAAATTTGGACTCCATAACGTCTGGTAGGATTGCCTGAATACTTTCTTAAAGCTACTGGCTGATAATTTCAGTGGTTGCATCCAAGTTCTGTTATTGTGAGAAATAATGCATTTTCCATCTTTCTCTTGTTTTTCTAAGTCTTTCTCAGAACATACTGTTGCTTCCTATTTTCATTCTTTTGACAGAATGGGGACAAAAAATTACTGCATTATTGGAAATGGATTCTTCATCTCAAAAATGAGATTTCATTTTCACGGGGACAGATTATAAAACCCTTTTTATGCAGGTAAGTAGGCTATTCTCTTAAATATTCCATTGCCTACAATGGGACCTTTAATACTGAAGTAGCCAAAAGTAGGATTAAAGTCTCCTCGATATTTTTGCTACTAATTTATACACTTGAGTTTTGCATGCAGTTTTGCAAATTCTGAAGAGACAGCTCCTGGCTGGGTTATATAGATCAAAGGGATGAACGCACACAACTGAAGGATTATATTAAATTAAGGAGTAGTTGCACCCTTCAGATGTCAATTTCTAGGCTTTCCAGTCCATAGGTATTTCATAATGTGCTAGTTTGTGAGGAGTGAATTGCACAGAAAATGCGTATTATCAATTAGATTTTGATGAAGTTCACTATAAATGCTGATGATTAATTTATTTTTTGTCTTTGACAGGCCATAAAACAACACCGTGTGACAAGAAACTTAACAAGTTCTTAGAAGAAATACATAACAGTAATTTGTATAATTTCTGGTTAGACTATAGAATTAGGCAAGCCAAAAGCATAGTAACCCCACAAGTATCTTTTAAGAAGTGCTCCATATTTTAAATCTAGAAATTTTTAAACATTTATAATCCTGTTTGACTGTCACTGAAATCAGAATAAATCTCTCTATTGGCTTCAATATGACTTTCTGTTAACGACACTTCTTGTGCAAGTGTTTCTTTCTTAGTTCAGTATTGTTGCTAATAAGCTACAGAAATCATACCTGAAATAGAGGAGTTGAGTCTACTTTAAATCCATCAGAACCTGGCTGTTTAACTAACGGAATTGCTTCAGGATCATCTATTGCAAGTTTTGCATTAAAAAGCACACTTCCAAAGCTTGTGGCTTGCGTCTCCGGCTGAGCTTTGTCCTACATGGTCGCAGAGGAGAAAAAAAGTTTGTAAAACACAGATTCATTTATTCTAGGAAAAACAGTTCTACTATTTATAGGCAATGTATAAATTGTGAAATTTACATATGCTAGTTTATGCAATCCAGTGTAATACCAAGAGAAAAGACATGAGAAGCAATTGTGGTGACATCTGACTTGTACTAACTTCTATTTAATCTCATGCCTGATGACTTTTTTGTTGAAATACAACAGGGAAACACTAGAGAAAAAACCATAGCTACTTTTCTAAAACAAAAAAAGATACATAAATGTGTTCTGAAATAAAAGTAATGAGTCCACCATTTGCCAGTTTAAAGAAGCTACCTTTCATTTCTACTAACAGACATTCTTATATATTAGTTTAGATAATTAGATAATCATCTTACTTAAAGTTAACTCTGAAAATTGGGCATCAGGTCAGTAGTCACCTAGGTTTACTCTATAATTATTTTCAGAAGGGAAATACTCTCAGATATTCTAAGCCAGCTTTAGAGGTATCTCTCTTTCCCTATTGACTACAGAGGCAACTACCTGGATGACTAACTTTACATTACACACTAAATTTTGGATGGCTAAAGACGATACAAATTCCAATCCTTACCTTGCTTGTCTCCTAAGACTCCCTTTATTATTAATGGATATAGACGATGCAGAGAAAAAACCTATCTTGGGATTCTAACTTAGGTCAAACTCTAAATGATGAGAGTCCCCAGAAGGATTAAGAATAGAACCAGGAGGGAGAAAAGTAAGGTACTGCCTTCATCAATTCATGCTAGCTTGGAGCTCAAGTCAAAAATTTGGTGCCGTCGAGAACATTTTAAAGAACAACTGGTTTTGGATAAAAAATAAGTTAGAGAAAAAAAAATATATGTGCATCCTCCCAGAATTAGAACACTTACCACAATCTTAAATCTGTACAGAAGGGATGGAGAATCAGCAAGGCACCCATATTCAGTGTTGGATGGATTATATTTGGGTACATATCCATCAGCTCCTGTGCACAGGAAAACCTTCTCGATGCTACAGTAGAAGGAATCACCCAAATTCTGTACTGGATCCACCATCACCCGACCATAAATGATATCACCTGTAAACAGTGCACACAGTTCACATCCTATTGCAGTGGAACGTTCAGCACAGTACTGGGCTGAGTTAATAAGCGTAGTCAAGAATCTCAGTGCAGTGGAATGTGACTGCAGTTTCTGGTCATGTTAAAAGGTCCAAACTGAAGATTCTCAATCTGCCTACAGTTATATCCAAAGTCTACTTGAGGAACACTTGCTACCCAGCTTCCCCCATAGTGGGTTGCCAAAGGCCACGATCAGAGTGAACACTCTTCCAGGCACTCCGGTTTACACAATAGCAGTAGGAGGCCATCTGCTGTTGCTATAACCTGAAACAGTTCAGGGGCTGCTTTAAATTCTGGGCTATACTGGGCTCTCCATTCAAAAAGTGAGTTAAAGAAACATTATCATAGAATCACAGAATTGTCTAGGTTTGAAAGGACCTTTAAGGTTACAGAGCACAGCCATTAACCTAACGCTGCCAAAACCACCACTAAACCATGTCCCTAAGCACCACGTCTACCCATCTTTTAAATACCTCCAGGGATGGTGATTCCACCACTTCCCTGGGCAGTCTGTTCCAATGCAGTCCCGTGCGCCAGACCAGGGTGTAGGTTTTGGCCTCCTGACAATGTACTTTGTTAAAGACATGTTTTTTTTGTTAGCAGAATCCTGTTCAGGCTGCATAAGAGTTATACTGGCATACTGGCATACTTGTGCAAGTCAAATGAACATTATGAAAAGTCACAGAGACATTTTCTGAGACTTGGTTCCCTACTGCATAATTGCATTTCAGCTGTCTGATAATATTTAAGATAAGAAATACCAGGTCTGTACAAATAACCTGGGCCATTGCTATGCAGGCAAGAAAAGTATACTATGTGCAGTAGTCAGATACATATGACAGAAAGTGGTTAGGAAGGTTGAGAATCTGAAGAAGGAAAGGAAAAAATGTGTTGCTTTTACATCAATATGGAGCAACTGTAGACGTCGAGAGAGAGAGAACAGGCACCTGCTGTTCAAGAGACTGTGCAAATACATCACAAAAGGCATCATGTTTCCAAGGTGCTGGTACTCCAATAAATAAGCAAAAGAGGCACATGAGGAGGGCAGAGGAATGAAGTGACTGTTTAGGTCCACTGGCAGATGTACCAATTGAATCGATCTTCCCAGCCCCAGTCTACTCAGTGGAGGGCAGGGGGAAGGGACGAAGCCTTGATGGTGTGCAAGCACTGCTCAGCAATAGCCAAAACGTTGGCATGATATCAACAGTCTTAGCCACAGACGCAAAGCACGGCACCATAGTGGCTGCTAGTAAGAGAGTTAACTCCATCCCAGCCAGACCCAGTAAACTCACTCACAACAAAAAAATGTATAATACTCACTTATCAACTAGGAATGTTCTTAATATCAGCCAATGTTTATAAAGTGCTCAGCTTATGAGAAATGGCACCAGGACTGTAACCCTCAGACATAATAGTTTCAGTGCAGACTGGCCAACAGCTCTGACTAAAATTGCCAGGGAAGAAAGGCAAATGCAAAAGAACACAAGCAAGTCCAAACCCTTACTCCTGTCTTGTTTTGACTGAAACAGCATCCCAATAGTGTGGAACATATATTAAATGTGCATGATCTGTGCACAATTATACCTTCTGAGAAAGCAACATCACTTTCTTGCCCGAAGCCCATTGAGCCATCGGATAGCCACAGTGTCTTTTTGGAGAGGAGGAACATCTGGGTGTTCAAGCTGAACTCAGCAGCCACTGGGTCACTGACCTAAAACACAACAGCATTAAGGCTCTTCAGCAAGCATTTTTTAATGACTCCTAAAACACAGCATGATCTTCTCCCAAGGTACGTTATTTTATCAGCTCCGCACATCTACATGCAATAATACAGTTTAACCAAAAAGATTTCTTTTTAGTAGACATATATTGCTATATATTTTACACACATACAACCTCTGCGTTATCTGCCTCTGTGATATCTGACAGGATTCCCAGTTAGCTTCTTCCCACCACATTTTTCAAAATCCCAGCCAAGAAGTTGCCCAAGGCAACTTACGTGTGGGAGTAATGTGAGGAAAATATTTCCCTCAATAACTTGTCTCCCTCTGACTCACCACAGCCTGTTTTCTTTATCCCATTTTCATTCTTACACCCAAGTCCCACCTCTGCTTCTGATCCTCTGCCAATTATTTGAAAGTACATATTGCTGAGGATTTATTTGCAAGTATCAGTTCTTCTGATGCGCTGCAGGACATCAGATCATGCATGTGAAAATGCACCAAACAATTTGAGCATCTTTTTATGCTAATATTTATCTTTATATATTTGACACAGTTATCTATGGTTCTTCCTTGATTACATTACAAGAATAAAATAAGTCAATACTATCAGCAGCAAGTTTCATTGGGCCTTAAGTTGGAAGGCAAACTACACAGGGACACAGTATAACAAAAGGGAAAAAAAGACAGTGAACAGAAGAATTGGGAAGAGCACAAAGTTCAAAAAGATGCAGTGTACCTGAGGAAACAATTTGGAAGACGCACACATTCAAAAAAGAAAAAGATAAAAGAAGAAGAGGCCACTAAACAAATAAAAAAATGCTAACGTGTGTATGCATATTTATGTATATATATGTGTATGCATGTGGAAAGGAAGGGAGGAAAACAGGAAAGAAAACATTCTTGCTGGCTCATGGACAAGGGGCTGATGGAATGAGATATAACAATATCAACAGAAACTACTGCTGCGGGTTATACAGCTGATACATTTATTCTTCAAATCCCCTTTTCACAATTGAGGCCCCAGACTATCAAAGCAACAGGATTTGGCAAAAAGAACGTATAGCTGCAGTATTTTTATAAACCCACTGCTACCCTTTAGAAAGAGGAACCCTACTCCCATAGCCTTTTCACAGTAATAATAATTAAAAATATCATGTCAATTCTCTTTGGAATTCTTTTTTCTAAATGCCTGGGATTCAGGCTATTGGATTGCAGTGCCACAGCTTCAAATACCTGACTGACACAACTGGCTTCCGGCTGTGGTTCTGAAAGAGAATAAAGCATGGTCTCATCAAGCTCTTCCTGGTCAGAGTAAATGTCCACTGAATAGGAAACAAGAAGTGTGTGTTCAGCTAAAGGCAGCACCGGGCTTCAGCCACACAGTGTACAAAATGGTCAGAGCAATGGCCTGGGTAAGCACTAAGCATATAGCTGTGAATACACCTCTTACGCATCCTGTTTTAAGTCACTGTTTTTATTTCAGTTCTACGCGTAAGTCTCAGTGCTGCCAGTGGCTCACCCATAGCTATAATTTATGACAGTAGTTTAAATGTATTTATTTTCACCTTCATGTGAGGCATTTTAAACCAGAGTGCTTAGAAAAATTATCTGTGAGGATCTGCTGGGTGAGAAGAGTACTGTCAATTTATTCTGCCTATTTGCCATGCCCATCAACTCCGCATATGGATGATTTGGGGACAATGCAGATCACTCATGGTAGACATCCTCACCTCTGTGGGACCAAAGCCCATGAGATACTTGGTACCTCAAGAAGCAGAGAGCTCCTGAGACTGGTCCATCCCAGGGCAGCAAGTAACCTGATTATGGAAGTGCTTCTTTCAGGAAATAGTCATGAACATTTAAAGAAAGGAGACACTGAAAGCACTGGGATAAAGCAGAGCTTGGAGGCTGAATGCTGTTCATGTTCAGGAAATTCCAGAGTGAGATAGTGGTAATACAATTATATAATATAATTATACAATTATACAATACAATACTCACTACTGTTCCAGGCTACCTGCCTCCCTTGCCAGGGGCCACAGGGAGAGGAAAAAGGAGATGGGCAGATACATGTTAAAGAAGGAAATGTTGAACCAAAATTTCCAGAGAGGAGATACAAAATATGTTTTTGATGTTTGATTCTTAAAATGGCCCCTCACTCATGAACACTGAAAACAATTGTGAAGGAAATCAGAAAAAAAAGTTTCCAAGAAAATGAAAAGCCTCGTATTAAAAAGCCCAAGATGATAATTCAGTGCAGCAGCTGGGGCACTAGAATAAGAACTGGGAGAAACAACTCCTGTCCTGTCATTTCACCATTAGACTTTACAGGCAAAGTCATTTTGATCCAGCTGTGACACTTGGACACACTGACTTCGTAGAATCATAGAAAGGTTTGGGTTGGAAGGGACCTTTAAAGATATCAAGCCCAACCTCCTGCCACGCACACGGACACCTTCCACTAGACCAGGCTGCTCAAAGCCCCATCCAACCTGGCCCTGAACACTTCCAGGGATGGGGCATCCACAATTTTTCTGGGCAACTTGTTCCACTGTCTCACCACCCTCATCCAAAAAAAATTATTCCTTATGTCCAATCTAAATCTTTCAGTTGCCCCTTGACCTGTCACCTTGGCCTTGGTAAAAACTCTCTCTCCGTCTCTCTTATGAGCCCCCTTTATATATTGAGAGGCTGCAATATGGTCTCCCCGAAGCCTTCTCTTCTCCAGGCTGAACAACGCCAACTCTCTCAGCCTGCCTTCAAAGGAGAGGTGTTTCATCCCTCTGATCATTTTTGTGGCCCTCCTCTGGACCCGCTCCAACAGGTCCATGTCTTTTTTGTACTGAGGACCCCACAACTGGATGCAGTGGGTCTGTGCAAGGTATCAGGTGTTTCCTAGTCTAAGGACCAGTGTCGCAGTCTGGCCTTTTACGCTCACTTCTCTGTCTTTTGTTTCTTATATTTAAAACATGGATACTAATGCTCTTTCAGTTTTGCAGAATGCCTAAAAATCTTAGAGGTAAAGTGCTAGATACTGCCTAGTGAATTTGTGCTACTGTGCTGCTGCTAACTGCTGCTTTTTTGGGACCTGCTTTATGTCCACATAGTATTTTAATCTGTGATCAAAGGGAATAATATCATGGGCTACAGAATTTCCTGAATTCCTTTTACTATGAGTATTTCAAGAAAAAGAGCTGGTCTTGATTTGAAAATTGCTGGGGATGGGGGACTAGTTGTCCTCGGTGATTATGATACTGTTGCAATTTTGCACCTTATCTCTATTTTAAATTGATATACCTGAAACTTCCATATACTTAATTATTAAAGTTTTATCTGATATAATGACCCCTATAGTATCCATTTATTTTTTCCAAGGCAGTTCTTAGTCTCAGTCACAGTTCTTAGTTCTTAGTCATACACTCCTTCCAGGTAAGAGTTAGGTCTCTCCCCAGGCTACTTTGCCCATTTTGCAATGATTTTTGCAGGTCTTTTGAATTTTCTTCAAATTATCAACATCATCTTGTTCATATTAGGACCAGAGACAAGCTGTGGTTCAATATTGCTGTGAACTGCTTTAGAGTTCCTAGAAGATTAGAAACGCCAGACAAAAGCCAAAGTGATGAACTTGCATAAACTCCCCCTACCTCCCTCCATTCAAACTTTTTAAAACTGTTTTGCTGGATTAACTCTCAGAAGACAGGTTTCATGTCAGTTCATATATCATCTCTTTGCTTCGCCAGGACTCACTTAATGCCATATCAGGAATCATCTGTTCTCCCATAGCTGGCATAACACCAACTGAAAGCATAAAGACTGCATACATTCCCTTGTGTACTCTGGCTAATTCAATAATTGTGTATCCCTGACTGATCCGGATCGGATTTATACTGTAAGATGATTTAATAGCATACATCTATACTATTAATGAGCATGAAATCACAGCTACACTGTTCCAGTGTTAACTGTATTGGCTCCAAGTAACAGAAATGATAAAACTTCCTCCTTACACGTCTCAAGGTGACACTAGCTCTTTTGATAACACTGTAAACTGGCAGTTTATGTTCTGTTAACTACCCAACATGACCCCCAGATATTTTTCGATCAATGTTTTCTACAGCAGAGTCCATTTCTCCATATTTTATTCCCAGCAACAGAGCTTTACAGCTGGGCTTTGTGAAAGGTATGCTCTTTGCCTGTTCCCACATTACCATATGATCCATATCGCCATGGGTGGGATTTGTCTCACTCACTCTCATGAGTCTTGAAGCTAAGCATTTTACCAGTGTTGGCAATCTGCACTTCCTCTATAGTCCGTGAAGGAAGTCCTACCTTAGGACTGAATGAATCTTCCTCTGGAGGTCCCACTTTTTATGTCAGAGACCTAGCTCTGATTTTTGTGTCAGATGAAAACCTTCTGATAATAGTTTTATATTTTCCTAATTATCGTATAAAACTATTTCATACCAAAGCCAACAGATAGGTAAAGAATTCCCAAAGGTTAGCTCATACCACAGTATCTATCACCCAAACCAATCTCAATGAGCTTCCTACTGGCTATGAAAGGTTGGCCACGCACTGAGGACAAAAAATATTTCTGCTCCCAGTTGGGTAAAACTGGTTAAATAGCAGGAGAGGAGTATGCGCTGTCCAACCAATTTAGGAATTGGTTTGTTGATAAGCAAATAAATTCAGTTTCTATCACCATCATTACAAGACCAACAAAGGCATTTTGGGAAGTAAAATAAAAAGGAAACACGATGAAGGTATCACCAGGGTGTTACCTGCTGGAATCGTATATCCAGATCAAATGTGATTGGCTCTCTAGGATTGCAGATCACTGGTAGGCTGTACTCCTGATGTGGAGCAGTGGTACAAGCTATCAGCTTCACAGTGTATGTTCCAGAATAGTCTCGAACCTGAAAAGAGAGCGAGTGAGCTGTTGAATCAACATCCTAACTATCAGGCTGGGGCAACAGAAGACACAGTGAAGGCTGGGTTTTTACCGCAAAATCTGAAACAAAGCTCCACTGCTGTACTGGCTGGTTGTACGTTGGCTCGCTTCGGATAAGGCTGAGACTAAATGTCAGGCCCAGGTGATCAGCTGACATAACCATGGAAGTTAGAGGTGAAGCTAGAAACATGCCAAGAGACAGATTTGTCACCTTTAGTATTTCACTGCAAGTTCTTAGAGCCTGAAAAACACTCCCAATAATTCATAAACCATGATGCCATGGTTGATGTTAATACCTTTACAGTGCACTGGGTTTTATTAACTGAAACTAACAAAACCAATTACAGTCAACACAGCTGGGCCCCCTTGATTCCTGTTCAAGCGTCTATTAAACAGTTGCTTTTGGGCTACACAACCAGAACTGTATGAAGATTAAATTTAACAGACAGGCAAAACAGTGAGAGTGGAATGGCAAAGATCTATAATCCCTCCTGTTTTAAACTTGGAATGTCAGCCCAGGGAACACAAAGTAACTTCTCTTAGCAGTGTAACTCTTTCGGCTCTGCCCGATATGCAAAACTTAACATGCTAGAGGAACTGCTGAGAAAAAGCAGAAGCACTATGAAGGAGTTTTATAGGTTAATAAAACTGAGTTAAACTAAAAGAGATTTCTTAAAATGGTTTTGGTTTTTTTTCCCCTTTTCATTGTCATTCAGCAGATTTAATTTAGTTAGATAATCTTTTCCATGGCCGGCATTCATGCTCAGATTTATGTCTGTAGACAAAGTCTTACACCTGTGATTATTCTGAACAAAGGCAGTGGGGTTTAAACAGATTAAATTGCAGGATCAGGTCCTTAGCAATGACTAATTGAATGGCAGTGAAAACGTTTTTATTAACAGAGTGATACAATGCTTATACAAGACCTTTACTTACTCTCTGGAAAAGGTCTAAATAACCTAGAAAGACTTCAGGTTAGACAAGAAATTTTAATGCTATCTAAGTTCCTACGGCAACATAAGTAAATAGCTAATCATAGCTTTTGGATTACAAACATATATTTATAGATCCCTAGTGGACAGAATAGCCTAGTTCTTCATCTTTCATAAATCAGGCTCTTGATCAAGTGGAACTATCTGCTTTCCATCAGATTCATGCGTATTTCATTAAGTTTGACAATCTGAATACAGTCATCAGTGACAGAAAATCCCAAGTAGACGAAAAATCCTCATCTGAAGAGCACAGTACAGAAAAAAATCAGGTATCAGTAACAGAAATAAGAAAAAATAATAGTATAAAGTTTCGGAGGGATGTCTTTGTTTTTATAGTACTGCCAAAGTGTAGACTAAGCTTACCAGGATGGGACATCACAAAGACACCATGAAACCGGGCTTCAGTCTTGAAGTTGACAACCAAGCGCCCCTCTTCACTAATACGCATGCTGGTTGGGTACAGGGAACCTGGCAGCAGAAGTCAATTCACAAGGTTTATTCCATTTGCAGATGACCTACAAAACACTAGTCCCTCTCTCATTTCCCCTTGTCATGTCAGCTGTTTGGGAGAGGGCCTGCTGGAACCTTTTGGGTTGACTTGAGATCCTTCTCAAATGAGTTTACACAGTGGGGCCTAGAGTCTTCACAATGCTTCAGCTTTCCAAAACACATACAGAACTTCCCTGCAAAGTCATGGCTTTACAAGTTATCATGGACCCACACAGCCACTCTAGTAGACCGAGGAAAGTCCACAGCACAGTCTGTGCATGTGTTTAGGCAACAGCATGGTCGGCTGCCAGGTGGGTCTTAGGAAGAATACTTTTGTTTTTACCAGGTACCCAAGCTGACTCCTACCAATGAAAGCTGCTTCAGAGACGCTTTACCAGTTCCTCCCTATCCATTGCTGGATCTCCAGAGGTCCCTTCCAACCCTATGATTCTATGATTCTATGATTGTCCCAAGACAGCACCCACCAGCATTTAGTTGTAGCAGCTGGTTGTGGCTGCTTGAATCTGTGAAACTCATTCTGACAGGCTTTGCATTGCTGTTGATTTCTGGCACGAATCTGGTCCAAAACACGGGCCTAATGTTTCCTAATTTCAGGTTACAAGGTCTTGTGTATATGTCAGAAATGGTTTATTGCCATAGCTTGCAGCCAAGTCCCTTTTTCTCTAGAGTTCTGCAAAGCTTCACAGTTCAAGTGTTTCCTTCAGTGCTCCCTTACAGAGAGACGGTGATGTGCTACCCTTCTGCCTGCCAGGGGCAAGCAGGAAACAGGAATGTTCCTCCATGAACGTGTCAGAAACCTAACACACCAATGTGAATGTATATCACTTGCACAAAATCACCTGTACCACTCACATTTATTGGTACATTAGAAATATATATATACGTATGCATGAATTATGGCTTTAGAAGACCTTGACTGCTTTACAGTTTTACGTAGAATTTGTGTAGAACAATTATATGTATCTGGAGGTTTGGAAATAAACTGGGAACTAGTTAATCCCTCCCTGCTCAGAAAAACAGCTGCTCATTGTGCAAGGCTGTGGAGTGAGAAAATACTGCCTAAATCAGATTGGGATAGGTTGGGGCTCTACCCTCCACTACCTCACTGTGCGTATCATGTGTTTTGTGCTGGCTGTTTTGAAAGGGAGCTGCCTGTGTTAAGCACCTCCAAAGACCTGGCCATCAGCTTCTTAAACAGAGAAATAAAACATTAAAGCATCAATGACAGGGAAATGGTGCCATGGATGTGCCACATCACTGCTGAGACTGAGGATTAGATCTAGTTGTTATTCGGTGACCAGTATATCATATGATTTGTGGCCTGTGGCTTATTCTTTAGGCATGGCATGACACGTGCTTCATTCTTCATGCACTGTAGATTCCCCCCGCCACTCCTCATTTCCTGCCTTTAACGAGGACAGAAATTGCATAGCAATGGCTTCTGTAGTTCATGTACAGAGTTTGCAGAAACAAAAAATGGTTTTACGTTCACTGAAGTCCTAAAATTGTATATGTGTATATACGTAATTATAGCTGGTGCCTGCATTCTGCCTTAGGTTGAGACAGATATGGAACACCTGAAGCTTAATGCTGGGAAATACTAAGTAAATTTGCATAAATAGAACAGAGCAGCACATAGGTGTAACTATACATTTTAATCTTTCACAGACATCTTCATGTCACGATTTTTTAAGAAATAATTTCACTTTTTGCCAAGATAAATTCTGTAATGATAGTGTTTGATTTGTTGACTAATTATAGTCATAAACATTTATTGACAATATGGATCACATTTAAAGAATGTTTTACAGTTTACTACCCTAACACATAGGACAGGCTATTATACCCATTATATATTTCTGCATCTTTTGAATGTTTCACAATTAATGTTTTCAAAATATAAAAAGTTTCTGAAACTGTACATTCACGGCTAGAAAAAAAAGATACTGCAGAAAAGTTTCTTTTTTTTTTTCACTGAAGTGCAAGCATTTTGTGTGGTCACAGAATATGAATACATAGTGAACCTTGAAGTCATTTCTACCTGAGTAGAAATAAATGTGCTAAATTTTGCACGTGCACTTCAAACATAACATAACAGTTACCTTTCTTTGCAATAGAAGAACTGATGTCAACTTTACACAGATTTCACAAACACCCCAGCAGAGAGCTCTGAGTGCTAGGAAATGACAGATTATTTGCAACTGATAATAAATGACATACTTTTTTTTTTTTTTAGTATTAGAATGATTGAAAAATTATCCTATTGCGTATATCATTATACTCTTTGTAACACAGCGTGAGTTCAATGCAAAGAATTCAAACACCCACCTTGGAGCTCTGCTTCAGGTGGGCTACCGATCCCATCCTTCCACAGGATGGCAGTGTCATACACAAAAGTCAGCCGGAGCTCTGACTGGAGGTCGAAATGCTGCCAGCCTCCTACACCCACCGGAGAGTGGAAAACATAAGAGACGTACAAGGGGACTCTCAGCGTGACATAGGACTGTACTAGGTTGAGAACCTATAAAAACCAAAATTACGTCTTTAGGTTAGTGGTCATGAAGGGCAGCACTGTAAAAGAGAAAGAGAAGACAGAACTTGAAATAAATATTGTGACTGAATCAATTTATCTCATTTTGCAAATTACAGATGAAGTGCAAAACTCCACATTTCAATGGATTTCAGCTGAGCTTACATCCTTTCAAGTTGCATTTTTGTATTTCAAACCGAATACGCGTTCTGATAAAACATAAACCCCTCATTTTTGTTTAGGTTTTTTAAGTACATAACCAACATGGCTACAATTGAAGGCTTTAGAAATTTTTCAAATATCATTTTGCATTTTCTCTATCCTTACGCCTTAACCAACTCTTTTGTTTATATTCTTATGTTACTGTCCTGTAAGGAGCTCTTGCCGAAGACCCTGAATTTGGTCAGACGTCATTGCAAGACTGAATCCTTGGACTGTACTTAATCCATCTCTGGAACTATTTCTTCCTTTGTGCACGGATAGTAGCTAACATAGTGCATGCAAACATGCAAATCATACCGCTTATCACTCTCTGGAAGAACTAAAAATAGTATGCAAGTTGATACAGTTTTAAAAGTAGACCCTTTATGCAAATGTTGTACAAAAAAATAGCACTGCATTTAATTATTATCTGTCAGGGAATTACATATTCTCTACATACATTTTGATGAAAAAAGGCAAGAAGAACAGCATCAGTAAACTGTCACCTCTTAAGATAGATCTTACATGATACATGGATCCAAACCTTTCTGAAAAGACTTTGCATTTATGCTGTGTTACAAATACTTTTTCATTCACACATCTCTGATTAGAAATGTGCAATCCAGATCCTTTTGGAACACTCCGGATTTTCTTAGAAAGACGCAGAAGGAAAGGCATTGACATCATCTCCCAGTGGAAAACTTTTCAAAGGCACAAATGGTGTTGAACACCCATTTACTT
>VYZM01005817.1:168148-188990 GCA_013398915.1 Dromas ardeola
TTTATTAGCGGCTGGTATAGTGCTATGTTTTGGATTTGGGATGAGAAATACTTTAGATAGTACACTGGTGTTTTTAGTTGCTCTCAAGGCCTTTTCTGCTCCTCATATTGCCCCACCAGCAAGTAGGTTAAGAGTGCACAAGAAGCTGGGAGGAGACACAGCCAGGACAGCTGACCACAACTGACCAAAGGGATATTCCATACCATGTGACGTCATGCTCAGTATAAAAGTTGGGGGAAGAAGAAGGAAAAGGGGGACATTCGTAGTGATGGCATTTATCTTCCCATGTAACCGTTACGCGTGATGGAGCCCTGCTTTCCCGGAGATGGCTGAACACCTGCCTGCCGATGGGAAGCAGATGAATTTCTTGTCATGCTTTGCTTGCATGTGTGGCTTTTGCTCTACCTATTAAACTGCCTTTATCTCAACCCATGAGTTTTTTTCTCACTTTCACTCTTCTTTCACCCAGCTGGTGGGGCGAGTGAGTGGCTGCGTGGTTCTAGGTGCCAGTTGGGGTTAAACCACGACACCCCATGAACCTTATTGCCTTGGCAACAAACTGTTTTGGGTAGGTGCTACTGTGTCACATGGGATGATCCTCTTCGTCCAACATAGTGTGCATAAAGCTTAAAAGAAGAGTAAAGCTATGAGCCAGAAGGCAAAAAGGTCTGTTTAACAGATTTTGTTGTTGAGGACTTTGCATGAGTTTGTTACCTGTATTTCTGCGACCATGTTTTCATCAGGCTTCAAGTGAACAGTGAAGGCTTCTCTCATCTCCCTTACTCCATCAAAGAGAACTTCAATCTCCACAAAATGCTGTGTTTCACCCTCCTTAAACTCAATTTCTAGAAACATAATGAGACACCTAAAAATAAATCTGCTGTTCATAACAAGTTGTAATTCTAGGCCCAGCCATGAAAGATAGCAGTTATTACTCGCTTTTCCAATTACAGATATATTTTGTTTAAATATATTAAATTGTTTAAATATATTTAGCTCCTATATTTAGTTTAACCTATTTGATGCTCAAAATAAGAATAATGAATAGCAGTGGACACATGCAGAAATCACTGAAACATCATCAGAAGAGATTTGCAAAGACCAGGATATAGTCTAATAGAACTTAATATTTTGAAAATGAGCTGGGACTAATTATTACATAAATGTTGGTGACATGTGAGTGACCAAAAGACCGAAGAATTCTAAATAAATGTATTGTCAGTCATAACTCAAACAAAGTGCATTTTAATACAATGGTATATACCAAAAATAAGGCACAAAGCCAGAGTTACGCAAAATGGGTTTGTATTTTGAAAAGCATCATCTCTGAAAAAGCTTCTAAGGTCATTGGCAAAAGTTCAATCTTATCTGACAGTTAGAAGAGTACTGGATGTGATCGTACTGGATAGATGAGTATTGGATGTGATAAATACTAAAGGAAGCAGAAGTACAGAAACTATTTACCATTTGTGTATGGAATGGGTGAGAGTGATACTAAAATAGTAATGCATTTCTACTATCTTTACTTTTAAAGGTTGTCAAATTAACTGAAGATAGCACAGAAATGACTAATAGAAACTGAGGACCAGGAGACAAAAAAAGACTTGCAGTAAAGGATGTTCTGATTAGTATATTGAAACACCATCATAGACAAAAAAATATCTGCTAAAGAGCTCTGCGCTCTGAAAGGACAGGTACAGTAAGCAGTAGTGGATGAGAGATAAAATAAGGCACAAATGATAAGAAGCGATAGGGATTGATCCGTGAAGCAAAACACTAAGAAACACTCGTCCCCTCCAGTGCCTTCAAATCAAGTCCGGATGCCCTTTAGGGAGAATATACTTTCTCTAAGCAAAAGTTATTTGGCTCAATACAGAAGTAACTGGGGGAAACTGGTAGAATCTTGCAAACCACAGTGACTCTGATTAAATATTCTAATGATCCTTCCAGATTTAAGTGTTATTAAGACATGAAAATACTCTTTGTGGTACTAAACACGCTGTGTGAGAGCTAAGAATTTTACTGAATTCCCGTTTGTCACACTCCCTTCAGATAACCCAGTTAAGGATGTGGGGTTTGTGCCCATGGTTGGATAGGCAGGATCCCTAAACCCACAGATGTTCTGAAACCAGCGGGGAAATCCTGCAGATCACAGACCTTTCTCAAAGGCTTCTGGGCAGAGGCTCAGAGCTTCTTGTTCTGCAGTGTCATGTTTCCCTTGAAAACTCTGCTCCCATGCACTGTTGGTGCATAGCAGGGAGAGAGTAAGCAAGGCAATGAGTATAGATAATGTGTATAGGATAAGTATTAGCTGACAGTAAAAACTGTGGTTTTCAGGAGGAAAGTGCAAAACTCTAAAATACAGGAGGCAAAGTGACTGGACTTAGAAAGATCTGGGCTGATAATTCTCTAATTGCAAACAGTTTTTCTCTTCAAATATCACTAATGGGAAATGCCTCCTCTTCTCTGGAATTTGGAGATGGCCCAATGTTGTTGCTGGATGTTCAAAAATAAGTCTTATCTTTCAGCTGGACACCAAAATAATTTATCCAAAACTGACAACACTCCAAAACTGTGAAAACACTCCAGCAATGAATGATTAATCTAAAAACACAGATTAGTATCATGTATTATCCTATACTTTAGAAGAAAAAAAATGCATAGTGCTACAAACTCTATTAGTCATTCACTAAACCATGTGGGTGGGCTATTAATGGAAAGAAGTTTATCAACTAAGAAATTTATCATTCTGTTGCACAACCTCTCTCCTCATTCATTACTAGTGAGGAGCAGCGGGCAGTGACTTGCAGAGATATAGAAAGAAAGCTTAATTATTATGAAAGTAGAAAAACAAACAGAAATAGACATTAATTCCTACATTGAGCAAAAGCCATTAGCTTAATGAATTGCTTGAGAAACAACAACACAATGATATCGTAGGAGTAGATGCTTCTGCATATCTGTAATGATATTACACTTTGCAAATGTTACTAAGGTGGCACTCCCACATTTCTTCTGCAGTTACTTGAGCTACAGATATTTTTAAAGGAGTCACAATTCTTTTGTAAACATCTTCACTGATATCTAGTATTGCAAGAGCAATTTGGCAGTTGCGTACCACATCGGATCATGTCCATACTGAATTTGAGTAGCAAAATGCATTAATGGATGTGGTTGCAAAGTATTCTATTCATAAAGTTATTTCATTTTTCAAACATTATCATAAGTTACAGTCATGAATAAAAACAAAAAGTAGGATGTGATAATCATCTGAATGATCCCACCTTCTGATATAGGATGATAGTCTTCTCCAGAAGTAGCAGATCCATCCTTTGTATGAACTCTCACGACAGAAACCTTGGAAGTGTCTCCCAGACGAAGCACTGGGATTTTTACAACAGCTACTTGCCTTATGTCCTTTGGTTCACTCACACTAAATTTTGTCTCACCAAACTTAATAATAGCCTCTGTAATTAGAAGAAAAATGTTTTTAGAGCACAGAAACAGGCTTCCAAAAGCCAATAACAACAAAATAATTTCTTACTGTCTGCATCATCCCGAATCTTTATCAGGGTCTCATTTTGTTCGCCAATAGAGGCACCAAAGGAAGAATCACTTCTTGGAGTGCCAAGAACCAGACGTAGTTCTTCCTCTTCTTCGTGGAAAGTATCATCCATAAGCACCAGTGTGCAAGGCTTCTCTGTTTCACCTGCAATCATTCTGAAGGTAATATCATGCAGAACTTAGGTGTTCTTTGCTCTATTACAGCACTTCTCCTAGCTCAAGGGACCACATGTGGCTTCTTCTGGCCAAGGCATCCACCTTGACACCATATAAGTTAATGAGTAATGACAATAGTGAAAGCAGAATTAGTAATCATTACCTTTCTATGGAAGCTCACAACTTAAGTGAAATCTGCCATTATGGGACTTCTTTAAGACAAGTTTCTATTTGGTATAGCCACTTCACATGCATTGTTCCTTTTGTTTTATCAAATGCTCCTTTTCAATGACCTCTGCCACAGCACGTATTTTAGCAATAAATACTTGCACGAGGAAGCAGTGTAATAAAACTTTCACTAATACTACTGGTAATTTTGTCCTAGAGTTTTTTATTTAAGAATTTCAGGCTTTTTTGAGGCACTATCCAACTGTGTGGACCTTCACTTATATGATTCCATGTGATTCTAATGTCTTTTAAACTCCCACTGGAGTATTGCCTTAAAAATGCTTTGGATTTGCAAAATGCTCAGTTTGAGGACTCACAAATCAACGTGCCTAGACTTACTAGATATTCTAAGACTCTGGGAAAAAGGCCTTTTTTTTTGGCCTTCTACAAGAGCAGCAAGAGTTACGAGCGGTCTGCAGAGTGTTGGCTCCCAGGGTCAGACTCAGTGGGCTCATCATCATGACAATGACTCCTACACCCCTTACAAAAGAACAGCACAGGATACAAGAGAGATAAGGTCAATTTACAGTATTCTAAAATTATTATGCATGCAAAAATGATCAAGGCTCAAGATGAAGAACCAGATTAGGATGCTGACTGTGTTCATTTTCTGAGGCGTTTCCTTTCCCCCATTGAAAATAAATTATCCATTAGGCGGAGAAAAAAGAATCAAAATATTCATTCTGCTCATTGTTACATGGGAAATGTGAAAACTATACCGAAACTGCTGCATCTTAAACAGGCCTAACAAGCTTATGGAAACAAGATATGATCCAAGTAGATCGTTTTGCTACTTGTCTTCATGGAGCAATGGTAGTGTGACACTCAAAAAAAAGAGGAAAGTCACTTCCTAAGGGGCCCAGACCCACTAATCCTAACAAGTTGGATTCTCTTTCCTGGTTGCACAGAAGCAATGGCAAAGGCATGGAGCAGAAGACAGCACTAAAAGCTGAGGTCAGCTCTAAATAAAGATAAACTGAACAACTCACTTTACAAGAGAACTGTGATACATGTATATAGAAATATGAAGCTTGTAATTTTCTGTGATAAGGGCATACCAAGGGTTTCTTACTGATGACAGAGCTTGTTTAGGGCTTGTAAAAAATATTATGTGTGTGTAAACTGAAAAGACTAAAAGATTAAACTGTCTTCTGCACAAACAGAGGGAATCAGGCAATATTCTTTTAAGGTACTAACACCCGATTTATTTGGATATGAGAAATTAAGTACGTGATACTGGTGAACTACCTTAGGAAAGCATCCCTGGGAAAAAATTCCAACAGAAATTAGACTTATATACCTGTTGAAAGGCCTATTACTCATTTCAGTGCAAGTCAAATGTATTTATCAGAAATCTGCCTAACAAAGAGCAGAGCTTCTGAAGTTCCCTTTCTGACAGCAGGTCTGTGCTTCTGTTATTGTGTTACTCTGAACCTGCTTTTGCTACCATGGATCAAAAAGACTCTGGCACTCAGGCTGGACCTATGTGAAGATATGTCCCTTTAACTGCTATTGATTAT
Source organism: Dromas ardeola (assembly GCA_013398915.1). Taxonomy (NCBI): domain Eukaryota; kingdom Metazoa; phylum Chordata; class Aves; order Charadriiformes; family Dromadidae; genus Dromas; species Dromas ardeola. The sequence goes on from VYZM01005817.1 coordinate 173,617, forward strand.
CCTTCTAGATCAGAAGTGAAGTAAAAAGAGACATCATCTGTGTGCACTCTACCCTCTGCATATGGAAAAAACCTGGTTTTTTTGTTGGTTGGCAGTCGTTTTGGCACTACTTTATGAGAAGACACAATTAAAACAAAACAACCAAAGCAAAGCAAGGCAAAACAAAACAAAACAAAACATCGTAGACTAAAGGCTTCTAAAATAAGATCAAGAGCTTACCAGGAAGGAACGTGATGACGGAACTGTCTGTATTAGGACGCTCTTCAAAGTCCATCATTACCTGAGCTGAACCTTGCCTTGTATAGCACCTCACAGCGGATGTGTACCGGATATCCCCACTTCTGTATATCATGGCAGAAATCTGTCCATCATTTTCATTGCCTACATATACAGATTCTTTAAACTGCATCTTAGGCACTGGGCAGAAAAACATAAAAAACACGTGTAAAGTATAATTGCAAAAGTTACCGTATTTTCTGTCCACTATTTCAAATTTAGTGATGTTACATTGCACTAGATATACAACACAAGCAACTAGGCAGCAAATGATTTAACAGATTGTCTATAGATAAAACATGTGTGATTCAAAAGGAGAAGTGCTGGCTGTGTATTGCAGTCATCCATCTCCTGCATAAATCTGAAAACGTACAAAAAATTATTACTCACAGTCAGAAACTGAGTCATTAATGAAGATGGTGGCCTTGCTGGGTTCTCCAAGAGCAGCATTCATGGGCATCCTTAGCACAAGCTCAAACTTCTCAGTTCCTTCTAATACCGGCTGTCCAAGGTCATCCAGAATCACCACACGAAATGTCTGCATATTGACTCCAGGGGAAAAATCCAAATTACGACTGATGCCTACATAATCTACTCCAGCTACCAATGAAAAGGAGAAAAAAATTATCAACTGAATAAACAGCATTACATGCAATTAGAAATGAAAACATCTATCGTTAGGCAGTTAATTTTAGGTAAATCTATTTTTTAAAATATAATTTTAAAATTTCCTAGATTTTGGCAGTCATGTAAAGCAAAAATATCTTTTGACCATCTAAGTTGAACTATACAATAAAACGAGTCGATATTAAGTCACTTTTTGCTTAGTGACACAAGTCACAAAATGGGGCTGATTCTGGTCTGTTGTAAACCAACAGTTATTCCACTAAAACTAATAACGTTTGTTGTAACTAGGAAATTAAAATAAGTATAAAGCTTTGAGAGAGACTCTAGAAATGAAGCAAAATTTTTTTTTGAAAGAAAGTTCATATTATTCTGTAACGAAGTTGGAAGTTTTGATACTATTACGTAAAAATGGAAGGAGAAAAGGCCCATGAGGTGAGTGTAAGGAAGAACTGCTGTTCAGAGGAGTTGTGTAAAACAGAATGAATGGAAACCAAAAGGATCAAATCCGGCTCAGACCAATTTAGGTGGGGTCTGGCACCTTACTGTTAAAGACAGACTGCTCTGGCTTTGGCTTGCTTTTATGGGTCTTTATTTGTTTGTTTTAAGCAAAGCAAGCCAAGCCTTAACAAACCAAGGAGAAGGACGCAAACAAAACAAGATACTGACTGAAACATGACAGTGTCTTGGAACCAAAGCATTAAAGGTATCTAAGACTTCAGTAAAGGACTGAGTTTAAATGTTCATTTTGGGGGAAGGAAATTGAAATGGGGTTTGGAATTCTGTGAATTTGTCAAAATTTGTCAAGATTAAAGGCCATTATCAGTTGAGTACTTGGCTAGAGTCCCTGCTGCTCTATCCCAGAGCTAAGCCTCTAAGGCAGGATGTCAGGACTGGTGGCTCAGGGCAGCAGATCCACCGCTGCACCGTGTAAGAGCAAGAACCAGGTTCATGGCTTTGCAGGCAGCCACCCATGTCAGAGCTTTCAGGCTGTTGCAAAGAGAATAGAGAGTCCAAGAGCTGTGCCATTCTCAGTTTTGAATCCTAGAGGTGCTGGCACAATGATTTAAGATTCTTACTGTAAGGAAATATTTTTTTCCCCCCAGAAATAAAATAACTTAAATATTCAGGATGAGATAAAGACATATCATCATATAAAGCAAGTTCAGAAATTAAGTAATCACGTATTTTTTTTAAATCTTCATAATTTTCTTTTTCATGAGAAATACCATGTTTATTATATATGTTTTATATGATACAAATTAAGTAATTATATATTTTTTCAAACTTCATAATTTTCTTTTTCATGAAAAATATGATGTTTATCATGTATGTTTTATATGATACATATAGATGATGTTTAGATACTCCTAAAATAACAGAGAAGTTTTACACAACTTTGCCTCACTGAAAATCAGGTGCAAAGATAAACTCTCCTGTCCAGTTAGACTCAGGATAAGCATCTAAGGAAGGCAATTTTTATGCTGTCTCTATATGAATGTGGCTTGTGAAAAAAAATAATAGAGTACACTAACACTTGATTCTGCGGACAAAGGTTCTGTCAAAGCATCACTGAATCACACAGCTGTAGCAACCCCATTGCTGAACAGGATACTAGTTAATAATTTCTCATCATCTACAGTAAAAATGAGAGGAGCAAACTCTGCCCGCTGCCAGTGATTGTAACTCTGTGCCCAGAGTATGCTGTTGAGGCAGTAATCAGCTGCCTTTGTGGTACAGTGTTTTATATGAGCATCTGAAGGCATTTCTCTCAGTGCTGCACTTCACAGTTGCTCCTACTCCTGTTTTCTTTCAGAGAAATTCTGTAACTACTTAATTTGTCCTACGAAGAAAGATCTGATAAGAGCAAAAAACATATAAATTTCACCTTATGTAGCTGAATCTATAACAAGAGCAAATGTACCAGCCTTTGTTGTTGAGATGTGGCATGAAACTAGAGCAAAACAATAACTTACCCTCTGCAGTTACTGGTTCAGATTTGCGAGACCTCACTGTAACAGACGCAGCTTTAGACAGATCAGTTCCAGTCCTCCAGACACGTACCTCAACATAGCCAGCACTCTCATCAACGTAGTATTCATCATTTCCAAAGTAGAATGCTGGTTCTGGAGAAAGAGGAATAATGCCCATAAATGCATCTTTACTTTATGTTGAAGGTAACAAGAGAGCACAAAATCCACGTTAGACAATGGAGAGCACTTTGCTCTTCTCAGTAAGTGAAATAAAGCTTTTTTTTTAAGGTTTAAAGTTTTTCTAGGTATTTTTGGCTTCTTCTTAAGTATTGGTTTACCTATTTTGGGACAGAAATTGTTATGTATCAGCACTGTGCCCTTTTTCTTGCCTCTTACATTTTCAACTTTGTGTGTCAGCAGGTATGAGTCTGTGTGCAAAACCAAATGTGTTATCTCATTAAACTTATTTGAGCTGGGTCCTGTGCACAAGCCAGAAAATTCCTTGCATTTTTCACTTTGGTGCAAACAGACAAAGGTGAATATAGATAACGGAACCTTAACTTGAATGTTCTCACAGATTCCTGTTGCTAAAACCAGACTGAAACATGATATATAACTGGAGCTGCTTTTGGAAATGTTTTCCAGCTCACCAAAACTTAATTTTAGTTCCCCCACATTTAGCATTTAAAACAAAATCAATCTTATTTCATGTAAACTGGGAGGTGAATACTCTTTTATCTTAATTTTTAAGTTCCACAGTTTATAAGAAAGAAGAGCAAAAAGCAAAGGAGGTTAAGTATTATCCCACTTAACAGACATATTTTTTATCCTTGTTTTTTCCTCCCTTTTTCAGTTTTTCTACCCACAATAATTTCACAAAGTAAACAGGCTTAAGAACACAGCCCAGCTTCATCCTGGATGTATATCATAGAATCATAGAATCATAGGGTTGGAAGGGACCTCTGGAGATCATCTAGTCCAACCCCCCTGCCAGAGCAGGGTCACCTTAGAGCAGGTTGCACAGGAACACGTCCAGGCGGGTTTTGAATGTCTCCAGAGGCGGAGACTCCACCCCCTCTCTGGGCAGCCTCTTCCAGTGCTCTGCCACCCTCAAAGTAAAGAAGTTCCTCCTCGTGTTGAGATGGAACTTCCTACGCTCAAGTTTGTACCCATTACCTCTTGTCCTATTGCCTGGCACCACTGAAAAGAGCCTGGCCCCATCCTCCTGACACCCACCCTTTAAGTATTTGTATGCATTAATAAGGTCACCCCTCAGCCGTCTCTTTTCCAGACTAAACAGACCCAATTCCCTCAGTCTTTCCTCATAAGAGAGGTGTTCCAGTCCCCTAATCATCTTAGTAGCCCTATGCTGCACCCTCTCCAGCAGTTCCCTGTCCTTCTTGAGCTGGGGAGCCCAGAACTGGACACAGTACTCCAGGTGTGGCCTCACCAAGGCAGAGTAGAGGGGGAGGATGACCTCCCTCGACCTGCTGGCCACACTCTTCTTGATGCACCCCAGGATGCCATTGGCCTTCTTGGCCACAAGGGCACATTGCTGGCTCATGGTCATCCTGTTGTCCACCAGGACTCCCAGGTCTCTTTCCACCGAGCTGCTCTCCAGCAGGTCAGCCCCCAACCTGTACTGGTGCATGGGGTTATTCCTCCCCAGGTGCAGCACCCTACACTTGCCCTTATTGAATTTCATAAGGTTTCTCTCCGCCCAACTCTCCAGCCTGTCCAGGTCTCTCTGTATGGCGGCACAGCCTTCCGGTGTGTCAGCCACCCCCCCCAGCTTTGTGTCATCAGCAAACTTGCTGAGGGTGCTCTCTATCCCCTCATCCAAGTCGTTGATGAATATATTGAAGAGGACTGGGCCCAGTACTGACCCCTGGGGAACACCACTCATCACTGATCTCCAACTGGACTCTGTGCCCCTAACCACGACCCTCTGAGCTCTGTCTTTCAACCAGTTTTCTATCCACCTTACTGTCCATTCGTCTAACCCACTCTTCCTAAGCTTCCCTATGAGGATGCTGTGGGAGACCGTGTCGAACGCCTTGCTGAAGTCAAGGTAGACCACATCTACCGCTCTCCCCTCATCTATCCATCCAGTCACGCCTTCATAGAAGGCTATCAGATTAGTCAGGCATACCAGCTCCCCTTTGCTATTCCTTCCATTCCTGTTTCAAATATATAAGAGTAAGCACACACAGCCAGTGCCGCAGTTTTCCCATTGCGCGGCAGAAATCATACCAACCGTTCCCAACGTCTGGGATGTAACTGGAAGACCTACGCAAATTCTCTTTCCGTTTCATCACAATTTTCTTATGTTGCCTAGTGACAATTTATTATAATCGTGAGGTTACAATATCACAAATGTGCTTGAAAATACCATACAGCATACGGTCAACTCAAATTAAGTTGACAAAGACCATAGCAACTAATCAGTGCTCTATCAGTGGCACTATGAATACTTCCCCTTCATCAAGCACAGAAAAAAAGAAAAAAAAAATCAAAGGAAATTCCTGGAAAAGTTTATAGTTCTACTGAGCTATGCCGAGCACATAGAAAAAGTACAACTTACTTCAAAGGAGGAGACATAAATCCTTTTTAATGGTAAGTGGAAGTTGGGCCCATCATTTCCATGATTCAGCCAAATTCGCTTAAGATGCAAAATCTATGACTTCTGTTACAGTGGAATAAATGTTTGGGAATTGAAGAACCTGTTTCGCACTATAACTGAGCTCAATAAAGCCAAATATTGTGAAGACATTGTATTATGAAGGTTTTGGAGAGGCTTGTAGAATAACCAGACAGGGAAAATATTTATGTTTTTCTGAAGTACTTGAGGACAATCTGACCAACAACACAGTGTGCGGCAACAATCTCCTCTGTGGTGAATTGCTTATTTCTTTTTATAGAATGTTGAACAATGTAAAATAGGATTTTAATTAAAACTAAACAGAAGTAATATAAGTAGTTATTTAGTTATTACTAAGACAAACTTTTATCTGAGAAGGCAGCACTTTCTAAATATTTTGGAATTGTATACATAAACTGCATTAATTAGTTTTGGATAAAAGTATTTTCACTTCTTCTTTCAAGATTTTTACAGTATTTTACAACTGACAAAATAAATTATCAAAAACCAACCAAACAAACAGAACTCCTTAATATTCCACATCAATAAAAACAAATGCAGCTGCCTCTCTACCTATCTGCTAAAACTAAAATAATGGGTTGTAACAAATTGATAGAATCGAATGTATTTACTGAATAATAGTGCAGATTCATAGTCCAGCTTGAGCACTATCAAGGTCATCAACCTTTCCAGAATGAAAAACAAACTTGACAAATGTCTAGCTCTGGTAGATGAAAAGGCTTTTAGTTCCAATTTAAGGCGTTTTATTCAACATTACGTGCATTTAAACCTGTGTGTGTTTGTGTGCACAGACAGACACACATCAATCTTACATTATTTGCCTATAGGGGCTGAGTTGTCAGCAATTGCATTTATATTTGGGACTGTGAAGCTCTTATCTGAAACATTTTTAATGGGTGAATAGGATACACTCTCTGGACCTTCTTGTATAACTACTATTAACTTTGACAAGAGTTCAGCTTACAGGGATACTGCAGAACTGGATATTAGATCTGCAAAGAAATGTGCCATTTCAGACATACAATGATCTTCTAAAATTTTCAAGATGGACAAAGGCTCACCCAGCCTCCAGAGGTTAAAAATAAAGAACGTCTACTAAGACCAAATGGTTACAAATGTGTCAATGGTTAGATCAAGGTAGTTCCAAATATTACGAAATCTAATACATGTCATTTCTTAAACAAGTATTTTTAAAATTTAGCACACTTTCCCAAGTTTAATCACGGTTTTATAATCCTGTTCTCTCTATACTGACGTCCTGGTAGTTCCAGAATTAGATGTGGACTTGGCCCCACCTCATTTTAAGCAGTTACTCACATTCACAGCCTGCTTGCTCTCAGTTTTCAAGGACAAGGATAGGCAATTCCAAGAAGTTTTCCAGCATAACGAGCATATAGAAAGAGAGGTGGAATGTCTCATCCACTGCAGTGAGTAAAATCTGAGGAGACCTGGAAGCATTCCTTTCTACTCACTGGCTACACAGGGAACTTAGATGACCTGCCTTAAACTAGATGGAAGATGTAAAAGAAAATGTTCTTGGTTTCTTGTAGTGTTACCCTCATGCTTGCTTTACTGCTGCTGAAGAAGAAACCTCATGCACTGTTTGTTCCTGTAGTGACAGCCAAACATAAAAATGCCTGAACCCTCAGGTGGCTTGCCTTGTATTCCAGAGTGAGTTTTTCACACTTTCTGAGGCATGTATCTTCAGTGAAAGACACATTCTGCATGGTTAGCCATCCTAGGAAACAAATCCTTACAAATGTTTTGTAAGTTCATTTCCTGTAAGCTGTGTTAGCAGCTCCCCAGGGGAAGTAGCAAAGCCAAGCTACTAACAGGGAAAGCATTGTCTTTCTCAGGTCACGGCTGGAAAACACTCTGCTCAATGACTGCAGGCTCACTTACAGCAGGTCTTTAATCTAGTAATCACTCTGGAGAGAGACCACTGCAAATTTAATGGTTCCTCTTACAGAAGTAAGAGGAAGTTTAAAAAGAGGGTTTTTTTGTTCAGACCCACAGATTTCACTCGCATGAAGTTACAATAATCAGAGGAGAAAGGTTAGGAGCTTTAGTCCCAGGTTTCTTGGCACAGGAATGAAATCTTTGTCTTGCCTTTGCACTTACAGAGTCAAGAGCGTATATCAACTACAACACTAGTCAGCCATCAAGCAGGAAAACAAACACGCTTCTCATGCTGTTAGAAATAGGTCTGTCTTTGAATGTATATCAGAAAATCAGAGATAGCAGGAAAATATTTATTTCCAAGGAGGCTTTTGTTTTCAGAATGATATCCTTGCAATCTGCTTTAGAGGGACATGGCAGAAGAGTAGGTTGGTTGTAAGATATACAAGGTGCCACAATCAGTTTGAGCTGACAGTAAAGCAGGATAGTTAGGATAAACGCAAAAGAACAGACGCCTCTGTGCTGACACCTCAAAAAGCCCTTATACTAACGTGATTTTCAGTGATATATGCTTCCAGTGAGAGATACATATATATATATATACACACACACATACACACATATATATGTATATGTATGTATATATGTATGTATATATTCTCAGGAGGAGAGAAATAATGGAAGAAAACAAGACCTGCCACTATGACATATTTAGATATTGGAATGAGGAGAAGCAGTCATTACAGCTGAACTCCTGCTTGATCTTTTCTAGTGGTGTTAAACCGTTTATTCCCAAAAGCTTTTGCTCTCCTTCTTTCCATGCACAGTACAAACAAGGCTATGATGTGAACATTACAAGTTGCCAGAGCTAGCAGAAATCTGGTGTGGTCATGAAGAAGGTGCAAAACAGTGCTTTGTACACTTACCAGCCTGTTCTGGTACAGTCTAGACATGCTAGTGCAACGCTGAGTCCAAAGTAATGAGCCCTGATGGCTGACACAGCCAATTAGCTTGGACATAACAATAGAAAAACATAGCCAGATTTCCTCTGGACCTGATCTGGCTCATACCCAGCCAACATACACATCCCTACACAATGCTTACTTGCACTTCAGTATCACAGCTAGCATTAAGTGACTGAGCTGCTGAGTCTATATTTAACACAAGAGACTCCACCCTGTGCGTGAGCTGTAGATAGACCAGTTAAGAACAAGAGTTCCATTAGATTGGAGAAAGAATGGGCATTTACTGTTTAATAGCAGTAAAGGTCAACTTCTGTCATCTCTCTCATATATGCATGTTAATGGGAGCAAAAGAAAAGATCAGAAAAACTGTCCATTGCAAAAAGTTTATGTTATGATATTACCAAAGAGGACTTTAACATCTGAAACTAGGTAGCACCATTCTACATCTATTTACACGTACTTGAAGCTATGCAAACAACTGAGCTTGGATTTAGCACAATGAATTTAATTTGCCAAGTCATTTATTTTTGATGAATGCTGTAGAAGCAGGGGTCAAGATTACAGTCAGAGCTCAGTTCTGGAGCAGGTACCTATTGTGCAAATGCCAATAGCTTTTTATTTGATGTGGTCAAAACAGATTACTTTTCAAATTCATATGTTGTAATCTTAACAGCTTTCATCTTCTTAGCACTGCTGTCGTAACTTTTGCAATCAAAAAGTAAATTCACCTCAGAATCAAAATTACTAGTTGCAGCCAAATTGCCACGCACATTACCTCAAGCAAATAATGTTTGCATTTCCATTTGTCTCAACAGCCCATTTCTGTCTCGCAGCTTACAATGATTTTTTAAAGGATGCTGCAAACATCGTAACAGGTAAAAGGACAGACTCAAATTAATGCTAATTTTACCAAAACCAGTTCTATTTTGTAAGAAAAACACACCAATTTTTTTAATCTACAAAAGCAATGCCATGCATTGACTGGACTGGTTCATCGCTGAATTACTCTCATTTTATGCATTTTAACCCAGTAGAGTAACACAGTGGGAATCGAGATCAATAACTGCTATGAAATCAACAACATTATATATGATTCACATTTAATTAATTTATGATGCACATTAATTCAGTATAGACCTTTACATTTTAACTCGCTCTTTATCTTAAAGTGCATCCACGCCTCAGTTCCTTTACACGCAGTACCATCACAAGCAGGTCTGGCTAGCAGATCTGGAATGCACATCTAACATCTCTGCTACATGAATAAGTAAAACTGAAATGTCAGCAAAGGAGCACAGTAAAGGAAGCAGACTACAGCCCCAGCTGCAAGACTGAGGGTGGCAGTAAGATGGTTACAGTGATAACCCATCTCTGGTCACCTCCTCTTTCCTTTTCTTCTCAGTCCCACCCCTGCTGCAAGGACAGCCTGCAGCCTACTTTACAGCCTGAAGAACTGAGATAATTCTGGTTGTGCTTAATGGCAGGTTGCAATTCATAATGGTTAAGTAATAACTAGACGAGCTGCAGAGTATGCCTGAATCACGGAGAGTAGAGACATCTGAGTGCATGAAGCCATGCTGTACTCATTTGAGACATGTGCCTTTAAACCGAAGATGAATTTTTCAACAATTAGTTAACATAAAAGATGGCAATGAATAGTCTTGTCTCCCAGCTATAACTGGCATTTCAGGAGAAAGGCTAATGTTTGAGGTTGACTATTATATGTGACTTTCTCTTGGAAGCACTTCATCTACCTTTGTTGATTTGCTGAGAAACTTGTTACTTTTCCAAAACACCAAATTCATATATATGTGAACTAACATAGAAGTGAAAATATTAATTAGTAGCAGTAGTATTGTTACGATCATTGCATGCACTCTCAGGATATAACCTATGGACCTTGGTATTACTGGAACTATCACAGGCGTCAGAGGAGCTTTTCCTGTGTTCAGATTCAATGGACAGGGCCAAAAGATTTTTCCTGCTACAAGTACATCAAGCTTCAATCGCTCACTCAAACTGTTCCATAATGCAGATAATTGCCTCATTTACCAATGTAAATAAAAATATAAAGACTAATAGCTGAAGAAACAAACACTTTGGAATTTGGCGACACACCCAAACGTGATGGTATTACCTGCAGCAACCCTCTGATTTTCACATATCATTTTCCTACTGGCGAGACCTCCCACAGAGCATGAAACCAACTCACAATCTTCTAAACGTTCTATTTTTAAAAAGAATGAGATGATTTTTGTGTAAGAGGCCCAGGAAATGGCAGCGGTAACAAATTCTCAATGAACTGATGAAACAGAGGGAGGCAGATAAATGGGAAGGTTTGGCAGAAATATTTAAATATACCACACACAAGGTACCTCACAAGGAGACCAAGCATGAAGGAGCTCACAGCCAGTGATTCATACATGAGATAACAAATGAGGACACCTACAAACCGAAATGGTAGTAGGAGAAGCTGAGCAGCATTTTAGATATAGCATGTAGCCATTTCTAAATATGTTTTTCACATTTTAATTGAAAAATTAGTTTACTGCTGGGCCTTGCAGAAAAAGCAGTCTGTAGAAAGGGTCTCAGTACAATAAGTACATTTGCAGAAACAGGTTTTCTGAGATGAATATTTTCAATTTTTCTCTTCCAAAGTGTGTTGCTCGCACCTACACTCATATCAAGAAACATAACCACAAAATTGCAATAACTCATTCTACGAACGTTTTCTTATAATACCTTGTAACATCGTCCACTTAAATCACGACCCTGATCTCTAAGACTTTAAAGCCCAAAGTCATAGTGGTGACAATTATGTTATCTCCTCAGCTGAGACTTCCACTGGTGGGCAAGCAGTACTACTAAGGCCTTTGAATGATAAACAAGCATCTTACTGTTTGGTAATGAGAGCTGATAGGAAGATGGTGAGGAAATTGTGGAGTCTCAATAGCAAAGACAGAATTCCTGGACCTCCATAAAAGTAAATGCATGCTGAAAATGGGTGAGCTCCTTATGCAGTGAAAGCTATTAAATTTGAGAGAAAGGACATAACAGTATTCTAAAGATCAAAATAAAACCAAATTGTGCATTTTCTGATAGTAATTTTTCATGGAATCACAGAATAGTTTGGGGCGGAAGGGTACTTTAAAGATCATCTAGTCCAAGCCCCCTCCCACAGGCAGGGACATCTTTCACTGGATCAGGTTACACAAAGCCCCATCCAACTTGACCTTGAACACATCCAATGATGGGGCACCCACAACTTCTCTGGGCAACGTGTTCCACTGTCTCACAGCCCTCAATGTAAAAACTTTCTTCCTTATGTCCAATCTAAATCTTTCAGTTTAAAACTTGCCTCTTGTCCTATCACTACAGGCACTGGTAAAAAGTCTCTGTCTTTTTTATTAGCCCCCCTTATATATTAAAAGGCCGCAATAAGGTCTCCCCGGAGACTTCTCCAGGCTCAACCCCAACTCCCTCAGCCTGTCTTCACAGGAGAGGTGCTCCAGCCCTCTGATCATTTTGGTGACCCTCCTCTGGACCCACTCTAACAGCTCCATGTCTGTCTTGTGCTGAGGGCTCCAGAGCTGGACACACTACTCTAGGTGGGGTCTCACAAGAGTGGAAAAGAGGGACAGAATCACCTCCCTTAACCTGCTGGCCACGCTTCCTTTGATGCAGACCAAGATACACCTGGCTTTCTGGGCTGCAAAGCACACATTGTTGGCTCATGTCCAATTTTTCATCCACCAAAATCCCCAAGTCCTGCGCAAGAGGGGCGATACCGTTCATCCCCCAGCCTGTACTGATATTGAGGATGGCCCTAACTCAGGTGCAGGGCCTTACACTTGGCCTTCCTGAAATTAGTTGGCCATGAAGTTTTCATGGGCCTGCTCCTCAAGCCTGACAAGATCCCTCTTGATGGCATCCTTTACCTCAAGCCTATTGACTATACCACTCAGCCTGGTGTCACCTGTAAACTTGCTGAGGGTGCACCAAATCCCACTATGTCATTGATGAAGATGTTAAATAATATTGGTCCCAGTACGGACCCTTAAGGAACACCACTCATTAGTAGTGTGTGTTTGGACATTGAAACATTGAGTGTAACTATTTGGATGCGGCCACACAGCTAATTTCTTATCCGTTTAACAGTCCATCCATCAAACCCGTATCTCTCCAATTTAGAGGTAGAAATGTTGGGGGGGACTGTGTCAAATTCTCGGTAGACGACATCTGTAGCACAGAATCATTTAGGTTGGAAAAGATCTTTTAAGATCATCAAGTCCAACTGTTAACCTAGCACTGCCAAGTCCACCACTAAACCATGTCCCTAAGCACCGCATCGACATGTCTTTTAAATACCTACAGGGACGGTGACTCAGCCACTTCCCTGGGCAGCCTGTTCCAATGCTTGACGACCCTTTTGATGAAGAAGTTTTTCCTAATATGTAATCTAAACCTCCACTTCCTTTATCCACTGATGCAGTCACTCCCTCATAGAAGGCCACTAGATTAGCAAGGCATGATTTGCCCTTGGTGAAGCCATGTTGGCTGTCTCTAATAACTTCTGTCTTCCGTATGTTTCTACATATCTTCCAGAAGGATGTTCCATGATCTTACCAGGCACAGAGGTAAGGCTGTTAAATTCACTTTAACCTGATGAATTACATATCTGAATGTTATTAAAGTAGCAGATGTGTTCGGTTTCATTGAAGAATAAATTAAGAAGAAGAAAGACACTATTATCATAACTGTCCTTACTACAAATGGTGCACAGAAGAGGAATAGCACAACCAAGAAATGTAAAATACTTTGTTTTCCCAATGGCTGTCGGTATTTGTATATAATTTCTGGCACAGCTTGCACCACATTTTTTAAAGAAAATTATGAACCTGTCAATTCTTGTGGATAGTTATTAAATCTATTCTTCTGCCTCTATGTATATACAGACTTTGCCAGATTGGAGCCATCTTGACCATATCACAAGACAGGCTAAGAAAGACACTGCCGCAATTCTGACTGTGGATTTTTGCACTTCTACTATTCAGTCGCAAGGCTAGTTGTGTTGAGTTTGCTGGCAGAAGGAATTTCTTACATGCTTTTCTGCCCACATGCAATGAGAACACATTTAGCCCACTAAGGTCTGAAAAGAACAATATGCAAGAGATCTTACACACTCCCGTTACAGGAGCTAATGTTGGGGATGGGACTCAGCAGAGAAGACAAAACAGAACTGAAAACAGAACAACAGCCAGACTTATCAGACCACAAAAGCAGAGCTCTAATGACAGAAAATACGCTCTGCTGTATGCTAAAAGTTATTGAATTCTGTCTTTTGGACTTCCGACCCCATTTGTGTCAGAGGGAAGAGAAAAGAGTTACCTGACAGACAGTAATGTGAGATAATACCTGAGTTAATCCCTTGTTGATTTACACATTCAACAGCAGAATCAACATCATTAAAGCCCAATGGGGTACACTGGTTACTCTGTTGTTCAGTATCCTTTGGGTCTTCAAAGACTGATGAGCAAAGTGGCGAAGTCTCAGCATAAGGAGCTTCAGAGGAAGCAAGATGATCTGAAGAAACCTTATGAAAACTGAATGCACCAAGATGTTGAATACAACTTGATTATCCAAATCTTAAACACACAAAGCACTGACTAGGTCACTAAATTAATTCCCTATGATCGCAAGCAACCAAGAACAAATGGTCAATTTAGAATGGTTTGCAAGGCGTTCATTACATTTTCAAGCAGTCTATAATAAATGTAAGATCTGTAGTACAAAGACAAAAGCCATAAAAAATATAACATGCTACAGAAAGACAGGAGAGAAAGATTTTCAATGCACTCTCGAGTGAACTGCCATAAAACAATGATCCATTAGGCTCTGGAAAACAACATCAGTACACGTAAGAATATCATCTCATTTAACTCATTCTAGATTTAACAAAAAGTATCCATTTTCTACAGTTGATGTAATTTCATACCTTCTGCTTATCAACTATTTCATGTACTTCGAGTAAAAAACTCAAAAGTTGTTTTCTGTATTTCAACACTCTCCTAGAAATGCTACTATAATTCACACAGGACTGTAATAATGCATACGTAAGCTAACCATTTAAGAACCTGCAGTAGTGAAGGCTTAGAGATATGCTGCTCCACCAGCTGAGTAAAGGAGTCATCTGAAATAGATGCGACAAAGTACTGTCTGGAGGTCATGGTCTGTCCTTCTTACCAATTAAAGGAGCCTATATACTTATTTATTAAGCAGCTAAGTGAAGATGAGATTAATCCAACTTCTGTAGTTCATATAAATATAATGTGTGTGTACCTGCACACACACACATATAATAAACTGTCAGTAACAGATAATACTACAAAAGCAAATCATAAACGCTCCCAGTTGCCTCTGTAAAATGTCCTACTGGAAGATATGACATTAATTTATTTCTGTGACAGACAGAAAAGAGGGAGTTTCCAAAATCTTTAAGGCTATCATCATAAATTGAACATTTTTCACTCTTTTGAACTGGTGATAATAAGAAACCATAAGTAAAGAAAACTGGGAGTATAACATGTGTCACAAATTGGCTGTGTTCCACTTTTTCCCTTGATTAGTTGCCAATCTGGCCACCTGCCACAGACTGAGGAAAGGGGTGGGGTCACATAGAGATTTTACCTAATGACAGGACAAAAGAAGTTAAAAGCTGCACAGAAGTGCCGGAGGCATCAGACCTATAGGCACTGTAAAAATAGAAAAGGGAGAAAGTAGTCAAAGATGGCTGTACAGAAGAAAAAAGAACAACTAGTTTGTTATTTTAGTCATCTCCAGAGAAGGATGAAGGATACTTGGCCAAATCATGACCCCAGTCATGACCCCAGTCATCTAACACTGGGCATGCTCTGCCTATAGCGTTCAGGTTGTAACTACAACTGGACAAATAGACTGGCAGATATTGACTACCAA
>VYZM01005818.1:0-18441 GCA_013398915.1 Dromas ardeola
TGATTCTATGATTCTAATGCATGATAGCTATTTTTTGCCATGCGCATTGTGGTTTCCTACCTCTCACGGTGCAGGGAGTTTGGCAGAGAACTTTCAAAGATAATAAGGTTAGAGATGATTATCTAGATCTTTCAGCTCTTTCACCTTTTCATTTATCTTGTGGGATAGTTATTCTCATTTTATAACGTAAAAAAAGATGAGCATAAAAACATGAGCTGTCTCCAAAGATACCTGTTCAGAGATTTTTCATCCAATGCGACCAAGCCATTTTAAGCACAAATCTATTCTTTCTTAAATGATTTTTGATTTTACTAGACTTACTAATATGCGACTCAATTTTAGCAAATTCTTTAAAAAAAAAAACAAACAAAAAAAACCCCAACCCTATAAAGAAGAACAACAACAAAAAAACAGAGAGAAAAGAATTTCAAATTCGCATGGGATTTTTGCTCTTGTTGCTGTACTTTTGGAAGAAAAGCTCATACACCTGAGGAACACACTCGGTTAGTGATGGGGCAAGACAAGAATAATGTGTCCTTCGGGTACTGAGAAACATAAAATTTATGAAATAGGTTTTGAAGTGAAAGGATAGTGTAAAATTAATAGAAATTGTATCAAATTAGGAAGACCAGGAAATATTTAGTTTTGACTAGAAATGAAGGAGAATGCTTGAAATTACTACGATACTTCAATTTCTATGCACATCTATTCTTCCATGGACAAACCTGAAGAACCTCAAGAACAAATGACAAGTAAGAGAGCATAAAGAAGACAACACACGGCTTATTCATTATTGCTAGCTTTTTCAATTTTCTAATGTGGAAGAGGGCACTGAAATAAGGAGAGGAGAAAATGCAAGAAATAAAGACCTTTCTTTCTCTTCTTTTTGAGATTTATCTTGAATATCATTAAAATCAGAAACAGACACTTGCTTCATACAGTAATGAAGGCAACTTCCAACACAAAGCTCAATAATTTGCACTCATGTAAGACTTGTTTGCAAGATGGGCGGTCAATCATGTTCATCTTCAGCAGCTGACAGACCTCCCCGCACACTAGGCACTGCAATTGTGGCAGCAGCTAACCTATTTCACACAAAAGGCACCTGGTAATTTCAGTCTTTGAAGTGCTGTTCCCTCAGCAGGAAGCACGTTCAGCATATTATCTTCTTTATGCACTTACTGCCTCTCATTTCTATTTTCTAGGACAGACTTACATTCTAAAATTATGATTTTAATTCCATGTTTTGCTCTGCTTATTTTCTTGCAAGTTGTGTCTGTTTATCCTATCCTCGCTGTCCCTCACTGGTGACCATCCTGGCCACCCCCTGGGCTGTGCACAAGCCCCAGATAAGCACGCCTTCCAGCAGGCTCCAGAGGCATAACGGGAGACGTCATCATTAGGAGCATCATCACGGCTGTGCCACGGCTGTGTCTGCAGCACACCCATACTTACAAAGAGTTTGGGATGAGGATGGCATGTACACATTGAGTTATCAATACTAATTCTTCTCCATTTCTTCCCTGCAAAATGGGAGACAGCATGAAATGGTTTGGAGGCCAAAGGGGAAGCTAATGTTTTCCTGCATGATATTGTAGCTTGCTTCCCATTTCTATGTTCACCCTTTTGTTTGCCCTGGATGGTGTTTGAAAAGAGATCGGATGTAGGTGATCAGAAGCATTTAGAAAACACTGAAGTCCAACTACTCAGATACTGAAATATGAAGTCTCCCAAGGCTTTTAGGAGATTCTTCTTTCAAGAAGTTGCAACTGGTCTTTACAGAAAGCACTTAACCAAAGAGATTGAGCACAACCATTTCAAGTATTTACAAAACTTAGCTCTTTCTTCCTATCTTATAATTTTATTCAGTTTACTGAGCATTTCAGTGCCGTGTAACTGCATCAACTAAAGAGCCATTTCTCTTTTTAGATTCATTTTCCTCCAAGGGTGTGTGCAATTCATAAATATCCTACCCTTGATTTCTCCTTCTCCTCAAAATCCTTTAGTTTTCAAGCATTTTTGTTCTACTGTCATTTACAAAGGTATAAGACATACTTTTCTTGTATTAATAAAAACATTAAGCCTAACTGTTAAAGCTCAAAACCAGATTTGGTATAGAATTATCACTAAACATTTACGTGACAATTATGCCACCTGATGTTGGCATATTAGAAGTCTTCAGAAGACACAGTGAACATTTGCATCTTCTGTTTGCAGCTGGAGTTTCTGACCTTCAGTCATTGACTCCATGAGAAGCTCTATGAAGAGAGATGAAATAAATATCTGATTTGAAGTACAGATATTTAAGGACAGAACTGTGATTTGAGGATGTTAAAGGAAAAGGATGAGGAACCAAAGCAGCAGTCAGCATGGTACCACAGCTTCAGTTGAGAGAAATTACATTTTTGCTAGAGACCCAGAACTCACGTGAGCACATAGTTTTGATATGCTGTAATATAACAACATGAGATAGCAGCTTATGCAGCGCTTAGAAAAACACCATAATCCTCTTACCAGTGACACAGGAAGAGAGAGCAGATTTATGCTGGAGGGAACTAGATCTTCTCTCTTTGGAAAGCATTCTTGAATTGCTTGGTTCGTATTTTTCAGCAGTAATAAACATTTTATGCAACTTCGGATTTATGCCTTCTGGAATCATACGTGGGCTATGCCGGTAGAAATGAAGCATTTTGTTTCCTGAAATAGCTTTGTGGATGCTCTTTTTGTTAGACTGGCTTTGGTTGTAAGTCTGTAAAAGAGAAGATAAATCATACGTTGTTGGATTGTTTTTTCGATCGCAAGTAAAAGAACACCTGAGTGACTGTGGGCCTTCTCATTATTTTCTATTCTGTCATCAAATTTTTTTTTTTTTTTTTTTCTTTTCTTATTCAAACACAACTGAAACAAAGTAAGATGCAAGGCCCTGAGAACAAACTATACACCCTCTTCTGTGAATATTGTCAGGTAGGTCAACATAGCTGCTTGTTCAAGTTCTTGAACTGCAAGTTCAAGACTTGCTATATGCCTCCACATTATGGTAACCAAAGCAGGGAGGGGAAAGGAACAGAAGGACATAGATGAAGACAACAAGCAGTAAGGTAGTATTGGAAATCTGATAATCAATACATTAAAACATGGCTACTAAGTTTTGGGGTTTTTTGGTTTTGTTTTTTTTTCCCCAAGAGCTTCTATACTAAAATATCTAAGTCAAATTAAACTTGAATTATCGTCCTTTTGTGCCTAGGTAAAACATTCAAAGCAAATGTAACAAAAAGCAAGGAAGTACCTTGAAGGAAGTACTACAGAACAGTGATTGTTCTTTCAGTTGCAAACAATACAAAATATAAAATAATGTACAGCTTTTTTACACTCTGTAAGGAGACGAGAAGTAGGCACAGCACTTGAGAGGAAAAGAAACACAGCCCTTGTCTGGGGGAATTTACAATCTGCAATAGATACAGGGATGATGTAAATTAGATTACATCAGAAACTAAGAAAGAAGGTCAAGCAAAAAAAAGGCACAAGATTATTTGTTAATGTCATACATGCTCCAAGTCCTCTTAATTACACTCCATTTTTATTGTGCAATAGAGAAACCAAGACAAAGACAGAAAAACTAAGGAAAGAAAGTGGTCCCCGCTCTGAACGTTTCTTGCCCTACTACTCTTCTGAGTCTCTGTGGCAGGGCGCCGGCGCAGACAGCGTGCCCAGTTAGGCAGCCTACGTGCTCTGTGCGTGACAGCATGGCAGCTCTGTCCTTTTGAGAGAGATGGTCTCTGGAAGCCAGGATTAGAGGAGACGGACACAAAAAGATGCTCTCTGAATAAACCTGGAAGAGGTTAATGGCTAGCTCTATGATACTGTCCCTCAGGCATTCCAATAAATATATTTTAAGCCTAGAACAGGCAAAAACGTATTTTTATGGAAAAAAAATTATATTACCAAAGTCATTGCTTAACAGAATTGTTACTTTACTGTTACTGAGACAGTATGTTTCCTTTTCCTTTGTTTCACAGAGCGTCAGCTTGGCCTGATGGGACCCCAAGAGGCTGTGAGCTCCTCGTGCCCTTCTCTTTGCACCGGTTCAAATCTGTAGGTAATGGCCCCTGTCCAGGCTGACGCACATGCAGCGGAGCTGTCACAAGATGTTAAAAAACTCGAATCACAACACTGTACATCTCGGAATATGGCCGAACTAGAAAGGTAGAAGACTGGGAGGCTGAACTCTCAGGGAACCCAGGGCATTAGCAACGGTGTGACGTGCGCCACAGGGCTGAGACACAGTGCGTTTCCACGTGGGACAGCTGAACCGGGCAGGGAACACGCGGGGAGGAGAGAATCGGAACAGAGTAATAGACACTGCTGCAACAGAAATTCCTCTCTAGCTTCAAACTTAAAGACCTGCATTCCCCAATTTTTCCCAATAGAATTTCTTCAACAGCTTTGTAATTGACTTGAAGTGGTTTGATTTAAAATAAAAACAAACAAAAAACCAAAAACAAACACAACAAAAACCCCAACCACACACAAATTACACAAATTCCCACAAATTAGTAAGAGACCATTAATTACTTAGCTGCAAGTTATGTGATGGGGAAGAATCTCCACATTAACACATCTGGAAGGAGATTCAATTAAAAAAAAAACCCAAGCAACAACAACAAAAAAATCCCCAAGCAAAACCAAACAAACAAAGCCAATATTGTTCAGCGATTAAATTTATTTCATGATCTCAACCCCCCCCGAATTATATAAAATTACTATGCTACCTGGGGGAAAGTTCTGCTTCAAAGATTTCTGAGAAAATCTGAAGAACCTAGTAATCCAATCATTTAGGTGAAACTCTAAGGAATTTAAGGGGCCATTTTAATACTGCATTACAGAGCAGAACTTTCAGTAGCAACCAGTCTTCATAAGCAGCATGAGAAAATATCTATTTACAAATACCATTGATTTTTATCATTTTTAACTCTCATCCCTTCAAAGCAGCTTTTTTTCCTCAAGCAGGATTTTTTGGACCCTCATTTAGAATTAAATCCCTGCTACCTACAAATTTAAAACAGAGGCACAACATCAACTGGAATAAATTAAATAACAGCAAGACCCTGAAATTTTGGTGTTACAGTTAGCTTACACAAATCTCAGGCTTCTCAGTCATGAAACCTGGTTTAACTCAGAAGCAACATCGCAAGTGAACAAAAGCAAGGAAGAAAATCAGTTTTCAGGCAGAACAGCACAGCGCACCCTAAAAATGCCTCGTGTTCCAATAGCGGTTGCACAATGAAAGTGTAAAGCTGCAGGTTTATGTTACTCCACAACCGCTCTCACCATGGAGCAATGTCAAGAGAGCCTGCCGTGCCTCCTCCTCCCTAGCCCTCACCCCGCCAGCTCCCTTGGATGGCACCCAGCGGGTGCAGCTGCAGTATAGCTAAAGATGGCTTCTCCCAGCTCACAACTCCTGGCTTAGTTTTCCACTGGTACATTAGTTTCCCAAGGGGCAGCCTGCACTCAGAGACGATTAATTATACTCTGAGTTGAGTGCTGAGGTTCAGGAATTTAGCAAAAGTAGATTTCCACTTAAGCTGATCTCTTCAGACCTCACACGCAAGTCCGCTACCACTAAGCACTTGTCTGAAAGCGCAGTGTCGTCAGCAGTTCAGAGCGAGATGCTGCCAGTCCTCCCACTCGCAGAGCTCCATCCCTATCTCCTCTTCCACACGTTGCTCTGTACCCTTGGCAAAAACCCTGTGGTTTCTGAATTTCAGTTTATCCTTTATAAAGTAAGTGTTATTAAGAACAAAGGCTTGAAGCCCTTCACATTGAGAAAGTGCACATACTTTCAGAATACTGTGAGTTACTATACTTTCCTGTAGGGACAGGTAGATGTTGCTAGGAGCACTCAGGACTGCTGTGAGCTTTAAGGCACAGTGTATAGTTTCCTGGAACAGACAAAACAAGTCTGTTTTCCCCGCGAGAAGAAAGCCACACACTCACCCGTTCCTCCCGCCCTTCGGCGAGGATGACGACGATCCTGCCCTGCCGCCTGCGCCCCGTTCGGCCCATCCTCTGCACAAGGCGAACCGGGCTTTTCTGAGCATCAAAGCAGATGATAAGATCAACTTCTCCAATGTCTAAGCCTTCTTCCCCAACACAGGTAGAGACCAGAGTGTTATACCCACCTTCACGAAAGCGTTTTACCACCTGAATAAGTGATTAAAATTAGATTTAACAGGTTAGCCAGAAAGCCCCTTATACACACTTTGCAGTGTTTCCTAGGTTCAGACAGAAGTTGAAATAATTAATTTATATTTTAAAACTACAAAACTCAGTTGTTCTGAATTTGTCAATTAATTCGTTGTGATCAAATACCATGCACTAATGTTATCACCATCAACATACCAACTCTCCAATTACAAAATAAAGGAAAAAAAGCACACCTTATTCTGACTCCAACCATGGCATTCTTCTAAAATTTATCTTCCCAACATTGCAATTACATTTGTATTATTTTTTTTAAACTGTGCTAGATCAAAGTTTAAGGATATATCTTAGTTTTTCTACCTACAAGAAAAAAAAATCCCCTAAGCAAGTATTTGAGTATTTCCCCAGAATTTCAAATATATAGAAGTTATTATTTGTTAATATAATGTAAATTTATAAGATATTTCTACTTATACATTCTGTTCAGTGAGTATGATTTTGGATACTCTGAGAGCAATTGAACTACATCAGAATTTACTAATGACACTTTAAAGTTCGGTCACCGCCATACAATCTCTATCAATACTCAGGTAGTTAGTTATACAATTAATACTCTTTGTCACTATTTCCTAATACACCTCTCATCTTTTCTTTACCTCAAGTTGTTCCTTTTGTGTGAAGCCTTTTGTGCTCTTTCCTGTGGAATGGCCAACAAAGGTCATCACTCTAACAACCGGACTGAGCCGGGAAAGCATGTCTGCAATTTCTTGCACGCTATCTCGAAATGATGAGAAGATCATCACTCTGGTATCCATGGTGTCCACAGATGTGCTTTCAGTCGTGACGTGATCTGTTTGATTTTAAAAAGCCAGAAAACATTTTTATGCATGATTTTAAAATAATTACCAATAAAAAAGTAAGGACAGGTCATCCATAAGCTACATATTCGCAGCTCTCATCTCACTTAATGGGAAGATTTTGTCCAAGAATACTGCATTATGATTTTTTCCAAAGAAATTTTCTTTAAAAGAAATTTAATTTAAAGAAAAGAAAAGATTTAAGCAAATAAATAAATAAATAAACAAACTGTAGAGAAAACTGACAATTAGGAGCCAATCAGCCTATTTAGACCAACCTCCCAGAAAACACTCTGAGATATATCTGCTCAAACAATTCCTCTCTGGAATCAAAGCAGTATTCTAATTTTGGAGAAATTACAGTAACTATGGTGAGAATGTCTTACAGTCAAGGTACCCTTACTAATGTTACTTTGAAAAGCTCAGGTTTGATGGCAAGTGTCTTTAAAACTTTATTTAAGTTTAAGATGCCTTCTTCCAAAGAGCCTACAATGGGACTTTTAAATCTGCTACTTAAATGCCCGGAGTCAGATGAGGTTAGCAATACGTAGCAATAAAGAAAACTGTTACCATTAGTCTAGGACACAGCATGGTGGAATAAGAGAGACATATACCAACTTCCTGTGATTTGCTACAGCAAGTTGTGTTTACTTCTACAGCTTAGGATCCTCATGACAGCAGAAATGTGCAAAGACTTCCCTTAATACCATAATCTGGTGCTTCTGAATGATCTATCACCACAACTGGTTATAGCCCTCATTTCAATAGCAAAGATAACATTGCCTTTTTCAAAGAAAAGGGAAAAATAATTGCTTTGACCAAACCCACGTTTCTTATGTTATACCATCACAGTTTTGTCTTCTGGGTACTCAACTTTTTTTTCGCCTTCTTTTTTAAAACATGAGCTTCCTGAGCACAAGCAAAAGCTATCTAAGCAACATGCAAGTCTTGAACAGTCAGCTTCTGTTTATCCCATCCAAATAATAAACCAACATGCCTGTTACTGCATGCTACAGAGTACAAACCCAGTATGTTAAAAAAGGGAATCTCTAAAAGGACAGAATGAAGAACTGAAACTGGCCCAGCTTGCATGCATTACCTAGACATAGCCCTCAGGTGAAATCAAAGAGATTTCCAGCGATAAAGATCTCCTCTTTTACACAACTCTCCACAAAACACCTTTATCTCATTAAAAGAAAGGTTAGGCAAGGAATTAAAATTATCAAGCTGGAATGTGTAAAAAGATGTTTCCCTGAACATATGAAGTCACCTGGTGCTTGACAACAGTTTGATGCTATGCCTGTAATTCCAGTATCAAGCTGCTTCTTGAAGTTAAAGCATTAAGTGCAACAGAGAGGTATTTACACCTTTCTGATCAACTGTCAGAAACTCCAGTTTAGTTTTCAGTTGTGCATATCTACATGCAGAAATGCTTTCAGCAGCTTAAGGCAAAAAGCTGAAGCTGAAGCTAAGCATTGTCCCCTTTTTCAGATGAGCCTTGAATGCACAGGTAGATCATGAAGATGGCTACCTCCGGTCAAAACAAATGTGACTCTTGAGGCTGACAGCCAAGGAGGTTAGACACAAGGATCTCCAGAGGTCCCTTCCACTAGTCTGAATTATTCTATGATATTCTACTGCATGGTTTCAGTAAATTGCAGGTGATACGGGGGTCACCTGTCAAGCACAGAAACCAGTCCCCAGTGAAGGCATAGAAATGAAATGGTGAATATGATTCAGTATTTTTAGCTAGAAACCGGATAACTACAACACTGATATAATGTGTTCTGCATAATTTGCCATCCTGAGCAGACCGACAAGCTATATATTTCAGAATAAGTGCAGGATGGATAGATCTTACTTACATGAGTTCATATTATTCTCCTCCACTAGTTTTATTCTGAACAACATTATTCTGTATCTATTTTTAGCATATTCTCATGACTTGAATAGCAATAATGCTCAGTAGCATGTCTCCCTGTGTTGTAAAAAAATGTTCTATTGCTGTCATCACCTCCTTCACCTTATCCAAAACCAGACTTAGAAAATTCAATACATTAGCAGCCCATAATCAACCTGATGAGTAATCCAGGTACGGAAGATTAGCTGGGAGAAGCTCATTATGCTCAGCCAACATTTCTTAAGGGCTGCCCAGTATGTTATCGTGCACTTACCTGAATTGCTGGCAAGTGCTTCGTGCAAAGCAGGGGCAACAGCTACGTGGCCAGGAAACTCAAACTTAACCTGCCTGATCACTAGTTGGAAATGGTTCCGAGTTTGCACAGGGCACCACTCCCACAATTCTCATCTGAGGTTTCACTTCAAACGGAGGAACAAGAGCTAGTCTTGTTCTGAAACGGCTAATGACTCAGGTTATTAATACTCTCCTTTTCCGTCTCAAATGTAGGGCTTTTCAAGGAAAATACTTTGCAGAAGTAGTTATCCATTTTAAAAATTACCCAGGCATGAACACAGTAAATTACGACTCAGAGTAGTTCAGCAATGCATAATTGGAACAAAGCGCGGTTAAGCTCAGGGGGTTTGTTTGCTTCTGGTTTAGGTTTTTTTGTTTGTTTGTTTTTTTCCTAGAGATACTAAGGAAATAATAATGATTTAGGCTTTTATTTCAGAGCCTTTTGATAGAGCAAAGATACATGTGATTATAATTGGAATCTCAATAAGTACTCAAGTTTTTGTTGACAGACTCGTGACAAATTCTTGTCTGGAGGAGGGAGAAATGAGGACACGGGTGTGTACTCCATTCAGAGTCCAAAACCAGAATGTAGGGTGTAGCTACTTGTGTGTGTGAATTTAGAGTTTACTTGCAAGAAACAGGGAGGAAGGGCAGAAATACAGGT
This sequence comes from Dromas ardeola, assembly GCA_013398915.1. NCBI lineage: Eukaryota > Metazoa > Chordata > Aves > Charadriiformes > Dromadidae > Dromas > Dromas ardeola. Next base: position 9,917 of record VYZM01005818.1, read on the forward strand.
TTTGGGTTATTGCTCAAAAGGTATCATCAGAGATGCTAAGACACAGTGAATAATAAGGCAAATAAATAAATGCACAGTGTCTCACTGTTTGTGTCAACTGCCCAGTGCAGTTGGGGTGGAGATGCACAAGCTTAGGAGACACCAGCAGGAGCTTCCTACATTTCCTAAGTTACTAGAATGCCTACAATTCATGGTCTGATCACAAAGTTGGAAAGTGCTTTCTGGCCTTGCATTATACACAAAGATTTCAGGACTGGTTGTACTTGCGTTAAATTTAACTGCATGCACCTATAGAACTGTGTTCAGGACACTGCTTTCCCCATGGCCTTGCTTTGCCAGGATAAAGGAGGTTACAGGGATGGGGAGCAAGGAAGGACAGGAAGAAAACCTAACGTAACTAGCTCAAGATATGACTGGATGTGCTAACACAGCTCATCAATTGCACTATAAAAGATTATGTATTTCTTCCCGCACAGTTACTGTAATTTTGTATTTGTAACAGTAAAGACTTACGGTTCATGCACACAGACACAAAACACAAAATCGAAACATCTGTATATTAATTACCTGTTAGTAATATTAAAGAGATATGTCTGACCAACATTGCAAGGAAAAACATATCTGATGGGATTCATATGACAGCAAAACCCATGCTATCGAAAGAAGATGGAAGAGTATTAAATACGACACCTAGTTACAGTAACTCCAGTACAGAATTCAGAATTTGAAAACAAAAGGCAATAGCTTAGAAAGATGTTGTTACAGGAAACAAGACAGAGGCAGGGAGGACAGAAAGAAACATGAATGGAAAGGGCAAAAATAAAGGGAAAAAAAAAGGGAAGAAAGTAATTTGATTAAATGCATTTGGACATATTATAAACTAACAAAAACAGAAATGAGGAAGCTTTAAGTGAGTGCTACTTTCTAGTAGGCAATTTAAGTGTATTCTGAGAATCAAACATCTAAGACAGGAAAATAAAAAAACACCAAAACCAACCAAACAAAAAATCAACAAAAAACAATCCAAAACAAAACAGAAGGGCAGGTCAGAAATTATCAGAACTTCACAAAGCACAAAGATCCAAACAGACAAGGAAAAAAGTAAAGAAGTTGAAAAAAAGAAATATAAAAATTTATTGTTGCTCATGTCATCATTCCAAAAGCAACAACTGGATCAAGAAGCTGAAACTTCCTAAAACCAGAGACATCGGAATGATTGCGAATACTTTGCTTCATAATCTCATGCTACTGTATGATATATTTTTGTTCTCCCTTTCGGTCAAGACAAAAAAGAATGAGACAGACGAATGTAACTGAAGGTCTTAAACTTCAAATCGATGCCTCAGAGTTTGTCATTCTTGGCCAACAGGCTGGATATCAGAACTTTTATCCTTAAGCTCCATAAATATGTCCACAAATATCTAACTTTGCAGGAGCAAAGCAGGTAGCACTGCACTGAGAGATGGTTTCCAGAACAAATCCTGTGCCTATGAAAATCACAAGACGTAGGAGCACTGGAATGAGTTTACTATCACTATTTTACTAAGCCGCTAGAACAGTTTGTATCAAATTAATAGTGATAACTTATAGAATGTTTCCTCTTAAAGAAACATTATGGTATAGTTCTTCTAAAGAGGACCTTTCCACGCAGAAGATATAGGAACATACAAAACAATAAAGAACTTGAACAAATTAGGAAATAAATCGGTAGGAAATTACTTGTTTTCATCCACAGGTTCAACTGTTCAGATACTTTTTCTTTGAGTTGTTGGTACTTACCAGAAGATCCCTTTTTCCAGGATTTGAAGTGTCCTATTACAATTTCCTCCAATTTCCTTAATTTTGGATGGCTGTAGATAAATTCCTTTTTATTTTCAAACACTGAAAAGGAAATAAAGCAATTAAAGATGTAAGCAAACCTGCAACAAGTAGGAAGGCTTAGTGAACTTCATTTCCTCTCGTTATAATTCTTTGAGTCAGACATACAAATTCCTGACACTAGTTCTAATTGCGTTCACCTAAAGAAACTAGTAAACTACTTAGTGGAGCACACTTGCTAAACCCAGTTTTTGAGAAAGTGTTGTTACTTTCACACTGTAAAATATATAAAGTCAAACAGTAATATTTTAAACTTTTTTTTCAATCAAAAACTTCAAACATAGAAACCTTGTTTGAAAGTAGCTAAAACCACTGAGAGAATACAGACAGACAGACAGATAAATAAATAAATAAGAGTCTGGGGAAAACAATCTGGAATAAAGAATACTAGCCCAGTGTATCACAACAAAGAGTTTCCAGCATCTACAAACTATGTAGAGCTATCTACTGCTTCATTTAAACAGAATGTAAACATTCTGTCTTTAAAAGGGAAACACTGACCTGTTTTACTCTTGTAAACATTTCCATTCGCTGAAGGCAGCAATGTGTCTGAAAACATGTCTCTAAGCTGCTGATATAGCTTCATGAAGTCCTCATTACGACCAAGTTCATTCTTCGTACGGGTTAACCCTTTGTAAAAAGTTGAAATATCTTAGTATTTAATCTCTGGAGTAAATATATTTGCCATCCAAAAGACAAGCTTTCTCAGAAGTAGCAAGCCCCTTTCAAGAGCTGAAAGACACACATTTGCTTTAGAAAATGTAATAAACATTGTTTGGCATCAATATTTTTCAGGGAAGATGCCATTATAGAATTTAAACATGAAAACACGAATTTGAACGTGAAAAACATATGTATAAACAGAAGCCTGGTCCTGCGGGTAAACCAAAAGTTTTACATCAACCATGTAGTGCTAGAAAAGGCATCCAATCCAGAAACATTGAGGGGGGTGAGCCCCTGGCCCAGGTTGCCCAGAGAAGCTGTGGCTGCCCCATCCCTGGAGGGGTTCAAGGCCAGGCTGGACGGGGCTTGGAGCAACCTGGGCTGGTGGGAGGTGTCCCTGCCCAGGGCAGGGGGGTTGGAGCGAAATGATCTTGATACATCCCTTCCAACCCAAACCATTCCATGATTCTGTAAGTGCTGACAGTTACTCACAGACAAAGGAACCTAGACAAAAAGCTAGAATTAGCAAGTTTCTTCAAGGATTTTATATCAATGTTGAAAACAATTCTGTTCCACTCAAACCAGACATCAAACTCAGCAGAATCGGTACAAAAGACCTATTTATTAGGACTATTTTCCATCAGTCATCTTTCAGACAGCCTGACTAGATGATTATTGTTGGACCCTTCCAACTGAAAGATTCCATTCTAAACAAATATTCTGTTCTATTCAATAGCAGGCAGGGATTTAAGGAATCTGCGAATCATAGAATCATAGGGTTGGAAGGGACCTCTGGAGATTATCTAGTCCAACTCCCCTGCCAGAGCAGGGTCACCTTAGAGCAGGTTGCACAGGAACGTGTCCAGGCGGGTTTTGAATGTCTCTAGAGATGGAGACTCCACCACCTCTCTGGGCAGCCTGTTCCAGTGCTCTGCCACCCTCAAAGTAAAGAAGTTCCTCCTCATGCTTAGGCGGAACTTCCTATACTCAATTCTGTGCCCATTACCTCTTGTCCTGTTGCCGGGCACCACTGAAAAGAGCCTGGCCCCATCTTCCTGACACCCACCCTTTAAGTATTTGTAAGTATTAATAAGGTCACCCCTCAGCCGTCTCTTCTCCAGACTAAACAGACCCAATTCCCTCAGCCTTTCCTCATAAGAGAGGTGTTCCAGCCCCCTAATCATCTTGGTAGCCCTTTGCTGCACCCTCTCCAGCAGTTCCCTGTCCTTCTTGAGCTGGGGAGCCAGAACTGGACACAGTACTCGAGGTGTGGCCTCACCAAGGCAGAGTAGAGGGGGAGGATGACCTCCCTCGACCTGCTGGCCACACTCTTCTTGATGCACCCCAGGATGCCATTGGCCTTCTTGGAGTCTAGCAACTACATTAAATGCTCTTGGGTACCTAGGTCTAACAGCAGCACTATACCATCAGAAATGTAAAAATCTGTGTGTGTGAAAGTAATAAATTGCAAAAACGTCAAAAGCATAAAATTAATAAGAAATTATTAACACAGGCATACTATAAAAATATATTCTACAGATATTCCATAATATGAAGCAAGCACTGCATGCTTTTGGTTCAGACATAGGACAAGGCAGTGTCATTTGAATTAGGCAGTGCTGTAGGCGAAGTAGCTTTTGTAAGCTACCACATTACACAGCGAAGTGTAAACCAAAATGAAGCAAGAAGCCTGAGAGGCGCACCGTGGGGTAGTCGGAATTGCTGGAACCTTCCCCTCCCACATCCCGTGTTTAGAACACCTGACGTTGGACTGACACTGCCAAGTGGAAATTTTCCCCCTCAAAAGAGATGTCAGTACCAAACCAGGTCTTACTGATAGCAACGATGACTCAATGGGTCTAAAAATGACTGGGGAGAGTTGCAAAAGACTCACAATGGTCAGTGATGGAATTTGGAAAATAAACTGAGGCCAGAAGAGAAAACAGCTTTCCATTTTTCTTAGCAAGGATGGAAGATGTTGCACAGCTAGGATAGAAATTCTAGTGTCGTGTCCAAATCTGTAATTTTCTGGCAAAGGCACTTCAAACTTATGCATACAGGAGGTTTGCTTTAGAGGGAGGAATTCCTTTACAAGACCAAACAATTTCTTAGTTTAAGCTGTTTAATGGTTATTCTCCATCTCTGCAGAGATATTACTGTCGCTTACTGTGACTTCTGTTTGTGCCTCATTCTTTTTGGAACTGCTGCCATATAAACACGTTTGCTTTCCCAAATATACTCTGTCTTTAACATCATGCCAATGTATTTCCAATAGGGATGAAGGGGAACAAAATACCAATTGCATTTGCAACTCATCCGTTATATAAGCTGTTTGGGCAAAACTAGCCATACAGATGAGGTAAATTAAATGAGAAGGAGTGGAGACAAAAGGAAGGATGTTTCTGAAGACATTTCACCTTTTGATCCATCCATAATTCCAAAAAGGTAGATAAATAATGACCGTACTCCCATTTGCAGCAGCAGCTCATAACCATGATATAAACTGATACAAAGTGCAAAATCTCCTTCAATTATGCCTTGATGCATTCCCTGTAAAACAAAAACAGAGTCATCATTAAATTAGGAAGTTGATAAGCAGTAAGATTCATACAGCAATTCTTATGACAAAAGTAAGATTGACACCCAAGAAACAGAGCCAAAGCACAAATAATGCACCACCAGCTGTCTGTCTATCAAAACCGTCAGAAAACAGGTTACAGAGTTCTTAATGATCAACGAAGGCAATCTTTTTCCCCCTTCAAAATGATCTCCAAAACACCTGTATTCTCTTTCAAGATTCACTCATTACTTTCTGATGCGGCAACCCTCAAAATCTGACAGCTGAACCATCCATCAGTAGTTGGCAAAGTGTCTGGCATATCTACCCAGCCTACAAAATTTAAGGCAGGAAAGTTGGCTTGCCTGCTGTGAAGTGTATTGCCCAATGGTCTTCAAGGTACACATCTCTCTTATTTGTTTGGTTTTTGTTTTGTTAGGTAATATTCTTCTTTAAGTTTGCAAAATTGGAACACTCCATGACAGTTTACGGAAAAATAGGAGCAGTGACGTAGTTTTGAGGGGAAAGTGTAAATTTGGCAGTCAGTAATTACAATCTTAAATTCTCAAAGTAATTTCAGTTCGGAAACAGAGTTCTTCATCTTTTCCTTAGTTTTCCTATATTAGCATTAAGAAACGTGGAACAAGTGGGCATATTTTATTCCAGGGCTAAAACCAGAATGTTACAAAGGAAACTTAACTTAAAATGTATCAGGAGACTTTGTACACTATGGAGTATTAATATTTATTCACTACTTTAATAACATGAAATAAAGACATTTACCACACATTGTGAAGATGGGTTTTTTCTGTATTGATCTCTTGCTAGAATTATCTGGTACTTTGTAAGGCTGGGAATATCCCGCCTTGCTAAAACTCCTATTTTAATCAGGCGTCCAGCAAATGTTTCTAGCACCTGCAACAAAACACAGAAGTATACAAGAGATGTGAAGGTATGTATATTTAGCCCTTTAAAGTAGTTTTGTTTTTATAAAACTTAAACAACAGAACACAAGAAGCTCGCTTATTTTATTTGAAACATAGAATTTTTCAAAGCAGACTGTACTGATTCCTAAATAATTTGTTACTGTGCCAGATGACAACCTGGTGCTCTGCTTCAGTGTAAGGTTCTCCATTATCAGGATGTTTCTAGGCTATTTTCAAAATTTTTTCTAAGACGAACAGAATTTTTACAACTTGGTTCCCTGAGGATTTTTGCCCTCCATCCTTCTGCCCCCAAGATAATCCCATATCCATAAAATAACTGAGGAGTAGAAACACACACTGTGCTTTTGTAATGGCACAAGTACTGACGGAGCAGAGAGGATGCGAAACGGGACGGATAACCAGCTACTGAACGCACGCTGCAGCTCCCTCTCTTACTGGTAACCCTGACTTCAATGGTGTTTCAGTCTCAGGAAAACTTGCATCCATCTCTGAGAAGTGTAAATTACGGCAGGCGGAGGCCAGCCAACAGGCGAGGAGGTTGTGTGCGGAAGGGATGGAGTCGGCAGACACGAGCAGAGAGGAATGAGCACCCAGCAGACGGGCCCAGCACAGCAGCGTGCCCCATTTCCTTTGGAAGCCATGCCAAAAGACAACTTGTTTTTATACATCACATGTACCTGCTTTCCACATCAGTGAAACAAGGGAAATGACCTGCACTAATTCATCTTAATCTTGTTTTTCCTCTTTGTTTCTTAGCCTTAGGTGGTCAGGATTTTTTTCATAGACTTAGTTTTGCATGAGCGCTAACTCTGTAATAATTGGAGTAATCAGATTTGTTCTACAAAAATTACTTACAATCTGTTGGCCCGCTTGGCTAGTAGAGCCAAAAACGTCTCTAGTGCACAATAACAAAGTGCTCCAAAGGCAGTCTCGACTTAGTTTGACAATAGCTAGTTACTGATGGCTGCTTACATGCATACAGCATTTCCCGAGTCTTCTGGGCATTTTCCCCATCAGTTGAGCTGGGCTGCGCTAGAGAAGGCTAGAGCATAACAAATGCCTAAGCCCTTTGCTGCTCTTCTTTCAGCCCACTGAAAAGCAAGTCCAACAGAACCAATAAAAACAGGTCTAACTTTCAGGCCTCAAACAATACTGATCTGTCTTCAGCTTGGGAAGACAAAATCAGGAAAAGAAAGTCAAGTGTAAAGTGCAATGCATGTTTATACACTAAGTAACAGCACCCCATTTGTCGTCTTCACACATTTAATGTATGCCGGGTTTTTAGAGCCTGTTAGGATGCACAAATATTACTAACAACCACACTCTCCTCATACCCTGTCTATGCAGTGGCAGCCTAGTTTAACTCCTCTCTGCTGCTTTGATTATTTTTATAGTTTGGTACTCCTTTAGCTTCTTGCTCCGTGTATAGTGCCGATGTGGCACCAAGGGGCAAATCCTGAGAAAAGGGGTGGGAATAATTGCCATCGTCAACTACAGTGGCATTAATCTGCCAAAGAATCAAACATGCAAAGAGAACTTTGGAAGGGTGAATGAGCACTTGTGAAAGCACCAGCCAAACTAAGGAAACAATGTGCTGGGGAATTTCCACACACTGCCCGCTCCGTGCCTGCAGGTCTTTCAAAAACAGTGAACTGGAGTCAGCAGGCTAAGCAGATTATAACAGATAAAGGCTGCTGAGAAATAATAGAAACAAAGCCTGAATTCTGAATGCTCTGGTGCATCTTGGGCTGCTCCTCATCCCTGCCCTGGGCTTCAGGCTGGGACAGCAGGTCTCGGGCAGCTTGTCGCTTTTGCTCAGCGGAGCCCAACTCGGCCCACCGGCTCATGGCCAGAGGGAATCGGGCAATGCCCGCAGGAGCACTGGGAGGCTCTGGGCACAGCTCCAAAGGCAGGACGGTGCTGAGGAGCACTGCCCGCTACACTCCACACCTCTTGGGAGATTTGCCATCAGACCCAATGCCCACCTGCGCCCAAGAGCCCCAGGCACCCCCGAGCCCCATCTACAGCTTCGCCCATATCTACAGGGAGCCTGGGCCATGGCAAAGCACAGCACCGTCCAGAGATGCCATCCCGGAGCATGCCCGCCAATTAAGACTAATGCACTAATTAGATCAAATAAACCACTAACAACAAGCAAACACCAACTGGAAAATAAAATATTGCTAGGAATTTCCAGAGGAAAGGCGGGGGGGGAAGTAAATCAAGTTATCTTTTTCTTAAAATGCAGAAACATTCACCAAGCCACTTGGAAGTCTAAATGCATAAAAAATTAATTTCTCATATTTGGTTTAGTTTTAAGAATTTAAAATTCAAAACTTTGTCTTTTAACAAACAGTTTGTTATTGTTACGTTGTTTTTAAATCTGGCCTGCATCTGACAAGCCACTGTACAAGGACAGAGGCAGGAATGTCTGTGTCAGCTTATAAAATAAAGGTATCTAAAACAAAAAAAAAAAAAAA
>VYZM01005818.1:23119-42563 GCA_013398915.1 Dromas ardeola
AAAAAAAGAAGAACCACAACACTTATTTCACATTAAAGTTGGAAGGGAAGACAACTACAAATAGAACCATAGAACCACGTGTGCTCAACACAAATCCCTGATTCAAATTCATATCCTGCTTGTCATAGCCACCCCCATAACAGGTCTGCTCCTCTATCTCTTTCTCATAAAGGCTTGCCCCAGCAATGGCAAAATTGGGCAGCTGTCAACTTCCAAAGATGGACTTTCAATGACAAAATGAGCCATGGCTTTTACACTCCTAACTGCAGCCAGTTTGGAATGACCTCGCAGGCACTCCTGACTAAAATGAAAGATCTGTCTTTCAAGCATGGTTTGAAAATATTAAAAGAAAATCATAATAAAGAAGGATTAACAGGACATGAAGAGCAGCGGGGAAAAAAGATGACGAAGGGAATAGCTAGGAAAACAGCATGAGTTAACGTGAAAAAACATACGAAACACGAACTTCTTTAAGATCTCCACTGCTTGGATACTACAGCGCCGGGTGAAGCCGCAGAGCGTGAGGACCGCTAGCAAAGCGGCGCTGGCTGCATGCGGGGCCCCTTGCCGGAGCTCTGCCCTGCTCCGCCAGCCGGGAGCACCAGTGCGGGCCGCCGCACAGCCATCCATCCATCCATCCATCCCTCCCTCCCTCCCTCCCTGCCGGCAGGGCACTGCCCCGGCGGCGGGCGGGCAGAGGCGGGGGCCCTCCCCGCCCTCAAATCCCCGGGCAGGGCGAGCCCTTCATAAAGCGGCGCGGCGGCGGCGGCGCCCAGCCCGCTCCCCGGCTCGGCTCGGCGCAATGGAGGCGGGCGGGTGCCGCATGGGCGGCGCGGAGCCGGGCGGCCCGGCCATGATCACGCTGGAGGACCTGGACGGGATGGCGGAGGAGAGCCCCGACTCGGCGTACCACAGCAACGGCAGCAGCCTGGAGGAGGAGGCCGAGCGGATGGAGGACGAGGAGCAGGAGCGGCTGCTGAGCTACTGGCAGAGCGTGGGCAGGGGGCACCAGGTGGACGTGCCCCGGGGTAAGAGCCGGCCGGGCCGCGGCGGGCAGCGCTCGGGCCGCGCTAAACCGCTTACGCCCACAGCAGCCCGCTGGGCTTTGGGGGATTAGGGAGCGGCGTTTCGGGGCTTACCGGCCGGTACCGTAACCTTCCCGGGTACTTCTGACCTTCAGCTGCAGGGTGTCCCTCTCGGCAGCCCGCCGCGCTTCGGCGATGCTGGTGACGGGTTCCCCAGAGGGGAACGGGACCCCCGCAAACCTGCCCCTTCTCCAGAGAGCCCAGAGGGAGCCTGTCCTCGGGGCTGGTACCCAGCTGTCCCCAGAGGGAGATGTGGGGCAGGGCCGGGGGGAGCATGGCCCCATCTGCCCCCCCTTTCGCCCCAGCCAGGCTGGGGAAGGGGCTGGGGTGGGGGGGGTGGTACAGCACAGGGTGTTGCCATCAACACCCACTGCAGTTCCGCACACTTCTGATACACACAGTCTGAGCTAAAGTTCTGCACAGGGAGATTCAAAAGACTGTTCTAACAGGAAAGCAGCTGTAGTAGTGGTGGGCTGACCTGTTTATACTAAAGAGAACTGATTTGAGTTTTCAATCTTAATTAAAAATTAAATTTGTCTACCTGCAAAAGCATTCGTCTTAAGAATCTCTCCTCACTGTAGCTATCCAAGAGGTCAGTTCTTTAAAGAAAGATGGATGAATTGAAAGATAGCACAGCATAAACAAGCAAAAGGATCAACTCAGCTTTTTGACAGTAAGCCTCCCAGGCTTATCTTATTAAGAAACTGTTTATTTCCAATTTTAAGAAAGACTGAAGAATCTGAAAGATTGTAACAAGTCAGATAACTCATAACAAGCAGCGGAAAGTAACTGCAAACTTAGCTCTTGCAGAAACTCTTAACTGATCTGCACTGTCCTGTGTAGAGAAGTGCAGAGAGCTCTTTAGCATCTCTACTGTTCAGATAAATCACCTTTTAAGAGGACGGGAAGCAGCAAAATCTTGAACAACGGTCTGCACTAGGCACTACCAAAATGAAACAACTGTTACCTGGAAAACTTTTTCTAGATTCCAACACAGCAAGGGGGGTACAACCTACTTTTCAAGTCATGCCTAGAAGTCTCCTTTTACCTTTCTAATGTTTTAACAGCACAAATCAATGCCCTGTCAGGTACTAAGAGAAGGGCAAGCTCAGTCCAAACAGAGCTCCCTGGCTTGCCTTGTTCTCTCTGCCTACAGGAGGGGTCTTTGTGCCATCCCGTCCCTTCAGCCAGCACTCCGGCAGCCGCAGGTTTGCGTCTGTAATCAGTGCATCGCATCTGACGGCTTCGGGGTCTACGGGGGCACAGAGGGAGGGGAGAGGGGCTCCCTATTTAAGGCATGAAGCATGAACACACGGACACTAAGTTGCTCCTTAAAAGTAGCTTTGTGTAGCAGCAAACAAGATTCCTTCCCACAAAATTATCTGGTATTCTGATACACAGGAATTTCAATGCCCTGTTTCACTGAGATTTATGAGGCAGGATATCAAGTCTAGGAAATACGTCAAAAGTAGTATTTTTACCACATTTTAGCTACAGTGTTATAAAAGGTTTACTCTGTAATGCTACACAAGTCTTACAAAAATCTAAATGGAAGATTTTTCTTCAGATATTGTCCAGGGCTATAGGTCAAGAGTGACTGCATCTCAACTAGAACAGCCTAGGAGAGTTTGCCAGATTAGTTTATGTGGTCCATTCAAAGTTCAAGCTAACTGTCAGCATCCATGCTAGTATCCAGCCAGCTAAAGAGTACTTGAGCCTCAGGGAACACAGAGAGGAAACAGAGATGACTTTCTGGGAGGAGAAATCCTCCCTGTCAGCAGGGAGCAAACCACCTCTCTTGACTCCTGTGTCCCGTCCAAGCAGCTGGTGTCACTGCCCAAGCCATGATTTAAGAAAATACAAGAACTTTACCTGGCCAGCTATTGACTGCCAGCCTGGTAACTGTGCAGAGCACTCGAGACCTTAACAACAGAATGTGTATTTCCTGTAGTCTAGTGGTAAAATCTGCAAAATAAGAACATTATCAAGCCTCTCATCAATAGTCCAGACTGCCACAAGCTCTGACACCTGTTTTGTTCTGTGGTGACAACATACCTTTCAAAAAGATGACTTGCTTTGTAGCTTTTGTTTAGCACCTTTTAAGGGTTACAGGAACACTGTAAGCATTCTAGAAAAATCTAAGATTTTGTGAGATGTGAACAACAGATATTTACATGTCTGGCATTTTGATTTGTCACTGTTAACAAGATCTTAATCCTATAGACTGACTCGCCTATGCCAAACCTTGCAACAAAAAGGTAAAAGAAAGTGAAAGGTGCAGGAAGGTATAAGCTTCTTGGCTTGGAAACTCCATTGTATCTACTCCCAGCAGAAGCAGAAAACATGCTACGGCAATTACCCTCGATTTCTCAATTCTAATTTCAATACAAGCACAGTCATTAACAAGCAAGCTCAGGAAAGTTGCTACCCATCAAAACCATCTACTTGCTAAAGCATAAAGTTGTCGAAAGAGACTCAGTGTACAAAGCAGCATGCGCTAAGCTCAAGTACTCAGGCTCCAGATCAAACTTCAGAGGTGGAATTGCAGGTGGTTTTCCATCCATTCCAGTGTACGTCCCCTGCTGAGGTGAACTCAAGTAAGCGGCCCAGGGGCTGCTGGACAGCCGTAACCTCTGTGGCTGAAGGAAGCGTGCAGTGAAGGACTGCAGAGCCCCCATTGCTGGGTCGTCCCCAGACTGCAGCTTCACGCCGCAGCCCACCCCAGCCCAGCGCTGACCCTGCCTGCACCTCCCAGAGCTGTTCCCCGATTGCTCTCACTAAGGTACACGTCTAGTGGTCCTTTTCAGCATGAAGGTTTTGGTTCCCAGCATTACGAAGGCTGTCTCCTCTGCTCTAGAATGACAAAGTTGTGTGTGCACGTACATTACTTAAGGGCACAGCTGACAAGTACATCCCACTTCAGTGACACTCCCAACAGGTCTGATCAGACACAAGACATACAACAATTTAAATACTGTTCAATCTTGCTGCTATGCACAAGGCTTGTCAAAGGTGCCTCATCTATATAAACCCCTTTGTAAAGATTTGCTTCTTGCATAATACTTACCTATAGTAGCAACTGCAATCACAATTTTGAAATTTAATTAACCAAGCCTTTACACTGCTACAACTTGTCTTGCCTTTTGTCACACCAGTATTCAAGTTTGCAAGCTTGGACTGACAGATGACATGCAAATCAAGCAATTCACTTGGCTTTTAGGCAGTATAATATTATATATAATATAGTATTGTGCAGGTTAAAATACTTATAATCCAAATGTTATATACTGTCATGCCTGACAGGCATGGATTCATGAACTGAAGAATAAAACTCCCAAAAGGACTTTAATTAGTTGTAATTTCTATCCTGTGCATTAATATGGAATAAATTAAAAAAAAAAGAAAAAATATAAATCCCCCACATTTATCAATAAAGGAATCTAAAAACAGAGTTAACTTTTCTAGAGTCCTAAAACGTTTCCTAATTCTTGAATACTCTGTGGAAAATTCAGTGCTGAAGTCTAATCTACTTACATTTTTCTCAGCCTCCAAAGAGATCAATTTTACATGTCAGTTATTACTTACATTTTAAATGTTTCCCAATGACATTTAAAAAAAGAGGTTTAACTAAGTATAGCTTTCTCCCCTTTATTAAAAGGATCTTTACTATTCCAAACAGTCTTAAAACTAAAACCCTTGCACTGGATGCCAGGAGATGTAAGTTTGATTCCCAGCTCAGCTACAGATTTACTAAGTGACCTAGGCCAAGTTAATTCTCCTGCATCTTAATTATCTTTTTCTCTGAAACATGGATAAGATTCTCTTCCCCCATCATCCTGCCTTTTCCACTAAAGATACTGGGGCCCTTAAAACACCCAAGAGAAGGGCTCTTACTTCAGTTGAATCTCTAGTCCTTTTCATGCATGTCTGATACATACCATGAGGTATTATGGCAGAAATTCACATCCAGACTTTCAAACACTGTATATAAAAATTAAGTTTCTCAACCTCTATCAAAATACACAAGTGCTTATATTACTTCAGCTTGAAAGGCAAGGGACTAACTCTTTTGGAAGAGATGCTTTCCATTCCTAAGACTAACCTTATATCCAGAGTTTCCAAGCCTGTCTGTTAGGGATCAACTTCTAAGCAGAATTTATTTATGAACTGCATCTGGAATTGACGTCAAGGCAACCATAGTTGCAAATACACCTAATCCAACCATATTTAAATGACAAAACTGAAGCAGAACAGAAATACTAGAATATACTAGTATTATATATGCAAGTATAATATATTTGCTCCTTCTATCCATTTGAGCTTGGCTGGGAAGTGTAACGATTAATACAGGCTGGACGATTGCTAGGGTCACTACATCTAGAAACAGAGAATAAGTTCTCTATTTAATTTCTTACAAAATGTGAGAATCACTCAAATGAACATTACAGTTCCATCTCAGTTTTGGTAAGCAAGCGTGTAGGTGCTTAGAGTTCTTCAACAATAGTCAAGCATTAACACTCTCCTTCACATAATGATCCGCCACCAAAATGCGAGAGCTCAGATCAGAAGTGATGACACGTGTTAAGACTGTGCTCCAAGCCCTCCTTCTTCCAAAGGGCAAGACAACAGACAACAGCAAACATAAGAAGCATGCAAAACTCACAGTGTCCCTATTAGTCACGTAAAGTTGGTATGTTCCACTTCAGCTTTACTAGTGCTTTATGGTAACTATGAATATTTGAGAACATTGAACCACTCTATTTCTGCCAGATGTAATGGAACCAGAACACTGAAACGTTTCAATTTTGCTGAATGTTAATATTCACTCTAAGTCAACAGTGTTCTGTCCCTCCCAAACTGAAATAAAACCTTTCACCTAACTTGGTATCTAATCGGACAGCACATATGTATAAAACCACTATGCAACAAAAAGCAAGTGTGTTAAAGTAGCACAGATCTATGGTCTAATTTCTTTGTTAAATAATCATGTCTTCTTAAGACACAGTTCTTCAGTGAAGTATACACTGAGGAATTTTAAGTTTCCTCATCTTATATTTCTTTAGCTTAATGGGACACTTTTCTCCTCCCTCACCCATACTTTCTTCCATCCCTGCTCCACACCCCACCTTCGCTTTCTTCCCTCCAGCCTGAGCACATCAGGCTCTCCAGCCCCTCCTGTGCTTCACCCTGCCCTAACCAGGCAGGCAGCCCTCCAGCAAATTATCGTGAGCTCATCAATGCCACTGCTGTACCATGAAGCCCCAAACCAGGCACAGCAGGGGAAACGCAGCTTCATGAGCACTGGACAGAAGAGTCATACCCTTGAGCAGCTGGCTGCAGCCTTGCTGACACAGCCCCATGTGTACCCTGTTCTGTGTTGTCTCCTTCTGAAGCTACAAACAAAAGTTCATGTTCTCTTCCACTTCTTAATGAAGATATTTGTTCGCCTTTGGTTTTGAAATCCTGCCCTCCTGTAAGGTCTTACTAGAAGGGCATGCATTAAAAAAAAAATAAATATTATGCAATTCACTTAAGACCCAGAACTCCACTTTGCATCTAGAGGAGCTAGATCACCACAGCATCACAGCTGGAACACGCTCTCCATCAGTTTCAGCTCTAACACTCCCAGAGACTGCAACTAGGAGCGAATCGCAGAGAAAAGCAGTGTGATAGTGTGGCAGCATGGCTAGTACAGCACCAGCAGCTTGGGCACTGCAGCCTCCAAGCACCAACACGGGCCTCACACCCAACATATGTCCTGACTGTGTAGCACTGAAATGTGTGTAGTATCAAGTGCTAAAGTAGAATATTAGACATAAAACACCATTTGGAAGTGACAAAGTTTCCACAGTAATATTTCCTTGAACAAGAGCAGCCAACTCAATTTACTTCTTCATGTGGATACACATTAATCCAACACCAAAAGAGTTAGAAGAGTTGCTAGAATCGGCAGTGTCATCTGCACAGAGACAAAAGTCCATTAACCTTTCCTATTAATATTGAAGCGCAAACTAAACTCGTTAAAAACACAAAGTCGCCTGACATTTAACTAAGAGAAAGGAGAATGAGACACATATCCTTCTTATTTCTACAGCTTCACCTCTAAAACTGGAAATGTGTCATTTGTTGCAGACATGGCAGAGCCAATTCAGCAGCTGACTCGGAACAACAGCCCCCAGGAGAGACAGACCATCCCCTTCACTCTCATCCAGCGCAAAGAAAAGGTACCATTTCCCTCCCCAGCTGACCTTGGAACAGTGTTTTCAGTACTCATACCTAGCTCACAAAAATATGTTTCTTTATAAAATTATTTTAACAATTTAGGGTTCTTAACATCATAAGTGCAAAGCATTATAACTGGATAACAACAGTTCATTTTTAACATCTCACCATTTTTACATGCATGAATTTTTCTTTTTTGTAAGGTAGAAACTATCAGGAAAGTCAGAAGATGGCCAAGAATTACAGTCTTTGTGACCTTTTAGAATTAATTTAACAAAAAACCCTTATATTTTGACATTTGAAATAAAATGCCGATTTTCTTCATTTAAATCAATGCATTTGCTTCTTTACACAATCACATTAATAAAACCTTAGCAAAGAATACTTGAAAGAGATTAATATTTGAAATTAAAATGAAAGACGTACTTTCATATCATGAGTCATTATCAAACAAAGCAGCAATTTGCAAACCCATCTTATCAAACCCATCTTATCCTCTAATGAAAAACTGAAATTGACGTCCAGCTAATTGCTTACAGCTCAGGAAATGTGCAAACAAGTGTCTAACCTTAAATACATGACAAATCTTTATGAACCATGTATGAAGAACTCTTGCCACATTTCTTTTAAGTAGATCTATATAATTCTAATTTATAAATATCACAATTTGAATGAGTGTATTTCATCCAAATAGTTTGGGACTCCTGACATGTTGTGATTAAATGCTTGAAAGCAATTTCAAGCATTGGTTAAAAAACCAAGGTTATTCAGTGTTAATTGCAACTAAATGTTTAATACTGCAAGTCCAAGAGATGACACTTCCTTATGTTAAAGAAGAACTACCTAGAAGTCTGCTGAAACAAATTTTGGTCCAAGATCAGCAGCATATCCCTTCTTGATTTATGCTAGGAAGGATTAAAATTCACTGGTTCCTTTCAAGATCATTTCACTGACAGTTGAAAAAAAGATGCAGTTATTCCTGTACTCGAGTAAGATGCATACACTGCATTGGGTTTGGATATCTACTTATTATATGTTTGCTTGGACCTTGAAATGAAGCACACGTGAACCAAGTATTAAACAGAATGAGCCTAAGGTACAGCTGACGTAGAGACTTAAAATCATTCCTAATGCTTGCTGTTCTCCTGGTCATACACCTAAAGAAGTCGATTTCGATATTCTACAAGTAATATTGTAGCATATGTATTTGTTGTATACAAATACAATGTATCTGTATACATTTTTGTATTTGTATACATTTCCAATTTGTACACAAATACAATGTATTGTGTTTGTATACAATGTATTGTTTTGTATACAACAAATATTCTTTGACTTTTATTTGTTTGCTTGGGTTCTTTAGGTGATTCACTTAAAATACAAAATTATTCTCTTACTGTGATTGCAGCTTGGAGATCTGCTTTATGAAAAACGTCAGTATGGAAAAGCCAAATGGGCTTGTATAAAAATGAAAGAAAAACAGTATGAACAGAGCATATGCCTTGGATTCATGAAGCTTATGAGGTACATTTGTGAGCAGAATTCCTCAGGTAATTGGTACCACAATTCTACATTAAAGTTAAAACGTTATATTTATGCACTAGCTCGTCCTAATTGGGGAGATAGTTTTATTAGCTTTTCCCAAATCCTCCACCCGGTCTATAGGGACATTTTTCCTGCAATGCAGCCTTTCCAGCAGAGTCTGAGCCAAAGTGCTGCTCCCTCTGCACACATGCTAGAGCAGAACATCTGCGGGAAGCAATCCCTGCTTCCAAGGGCACTGTGACCATTACAACTGTCTGGGAACCGACACTGGCTGGTTTTGTAGGCCATCAGCTATAAATTAGGCTTTTGCTACACAATTTTAGTGGTTTATTTTCCACAGCAGTACTGAAATCGCCTGTTCTAAGAACTTATTCAGAGTGTAATGCCAAGAGAGACCATAATGTTTTGTCTCTGGTTTGAGTTCATGATACTCAACTTGTGCATATCTGAATGGACACCAAAAATTTCTGTGTCTGAAGCATATTTTCCAGAAAGATAATCCAGTTTTAACTCAAGTACTTTAAAATAATGGCAAGTCCACCATGTCCTTGATAGCTTGTGCCTGCATGAAAAATGTGCACCTAGTTTCTAATCCAGTTTAATCTGGTTTCAACTGCCAGCCATCCATTCTCATTTTTTTTAAATTCTCCAGTTGATTAAAAAGTATTGCAATGCCCAGTGTTTTGTTCTGTAATAGTACACGTGTTGTAATCAAGTCAACCCTTACTTTTCTTTCCAAGAAACTGAAAACATTGGTCATGAAAGCTTTTCCTTAATCAGGTATTTTCCCCATTCTCCCCATTCTTTTAACACTTTAGCATAGTTTAAAAGTAATTTTGTCTCCAGAACAGCGCAGTTTTGTTTTCAAACTGTGTACAGAAGAAAAGGGCCCACTCCTAGACATCACTGCTACCTGCACAGTCAAAACAGTCAACCTTTTCCTAGAACGTTGCAAAAATATAGCAACATTTCTGATAACAGCAAATCCTAAATTAATTCACAATGCAGCCCCCTTATCTTGCCTACATTCTTTGTTCCCAAATATTTAAAACATGACACAAGGTCAGTTTACAAGATAAAGACGGGAAAAGAAGTTAAGTCAAACTCCTTGCCCTACACGAAGATAAGAGAGCTCACCAAATACCACATTTTAGACACACATGCACAATATTTGCACATGTAAGTTTTAGTTATGTACACACACACAAACTACAAAGCATAATAAAATGCTATTTCCACTTGGAATATACAACTCCATTTTCTAAAATATCCTACTGAATGCCTTTTAGTAATGACATTCTTGTTGCTCCATGGTACTCACATGATATTATTCAGCATAAGTTCAGAAGTCAAGCACACTATGTAGACCTCCTTTTATATTTTCTAAAAAGTCACGTATGTCTCCTCAGGACTGTACTTGGGGATAACAATACCCATTGTGACCATAGTGCATACGAATGAATCTCAATCAGAGATGACACAGGCAGTGACAGTAGCGTACTACCTGCCTGAAGTGCTGCAGGACGAGCCACCTCATCCTTTTGACTCTGACATAATCATTGAAGAATGGCCTTCTACTATTGTTTATAGTAGGTAAGAAATATTTCAATTCTGTTCCAGTAAAATCTATAAAAAGAGGTAGTTTTCAATTTGGGCATGTTACATGTTTTAAATCAAGGTCTAAAGGCTAACAAACAGGAAAACTTGATTTTTAGTAATTGTTAGAAGTTGCCTGCTTTACGAGACTGGGATATTCAGGAAATAATGGTTACCAGCTTACTTGGGAAAACAATGCAGCTGTAAATGTGAGATACAAACTCAAAACACAGACTATTCTGTGTAGCTAGGAACAAAGTATCTGACATGTCACTGAAAATGTTCAGAAAAAACTGTTATGTGTATGAGATCAGTCAGGGAGTCATTTGCGAAACAACTAAATAATTTAGGAGGCGGCATTTGTAGTCTCTGGAAAAAACTGTGGATTTTAAAAAGAACTTGATATGAAGTTGATTGTTACAGGAGCTTCAGAGGAATCACCAATGAAGACTCTATAATGAGAGAAATAAACCTGTTGGCGGAAATTCTGGAGAGTCCCGAGTTATGTTTGCAGGATACATTCATCATTGCAGGATATACAAATCCAGCTGCTGCCAACCGACACAATGAGATATGGTTCCTTCAGAGACCATAGCCTCCCCTTTCCGATGCTTGTCACTCACAAGAATCAGTGCTGATTTACAGGTGAATCATGTAAGGCTACACATCAAACCCTCAAAGATTTTAGAAATGTGGCTTTTGGCCAGTTTAGCAAGGCAATCACTCTGACTTAATAATCAAACAGAGGTAACACCTGAAACATGCAGTTTCCTATGTCAACTTTTACAGTTTTTACACAATTTTTATGGAGATTTTTAGCACTTTAGAAGTTAGTTCACCTTATCTTTACAAGATAAGGCAGACAGACACCTCTCTCCTTGTCCACTTATTAGCAGCTCTAGAGTGGTTGTGGCCTGGAACAGTCCTAGGGGAGATCCTGGAGCCCCTGCCCTGGACACCCAGTGCCGCACCAGCTACACAAAGACCCTCTTGGGGCTGTCAGTGGGACACGTTAGAACCACCTCACACATGCAGGCTACGCTGCAGAAAAAGAATGTTCAGGTCTTAATCTCTGAAGAGAACTACCAGATATAGACCACTGGGATTAAACCAAGGAGTAAAACTAGACCAATGCTGACTGCTTTTAATGTCATCATCTGTGGAGCAGAGATTCTTAATGCTTACCTCAAAAAGCATTCAACCAAAGTACTTCTAACCTTAGAGAAGAGACCAAGAAAGCAGAACAGTCCTAATGCTCATTGAAGTTTTGATAGCAAAAGTTACAGGTTACCTTAATCACACGCTCACAGTAATCCCACGACTATATTTGGCATTTCTAAATAGAAAGTGGTTATTCTTAACTCTTCAGTTTCCCGAACACTTTCATCTTATAACTTTGCTAAATGTTAAAACACTACAGCTGAAGTAATTTGTTCAGTACTTTTTACACTCGTCTGGCAGTACCACACTACTACTGTTATAAATGATACAAATATTTCACAGAAAAAAAATTCAGCTAGAAGTGACCTCTGGCAGTCGCCTGGTGCAGGTCTGCTGTGCTGCTGGCAGAGCGGGCTGCTCAGGGCCTCACACTGCTGGATTTTGAGCGTCTCCAGGGACTGGGAGCCCACAACCCCTCTGGGCCCCATTCCAGTATCTGACCAGCCTCACTGTGAGAATTTTTCTTCCTAATACCTAATTTTCCCTGTTGCAGCTTGTTTCTTTTACCCTTATCCATATGATAATTCTTGATGTAGACAACTGCTAGTCTAGCACGCTGTGGTCGAATGACAAGCTCACATCGTTCTCCATTCACCAGGAGGTCCGAAAGCAGCACTCACGCTTTGCTGTGTTCTACAGCTACAGAGCACCTACTGCACTTTAGAATCAGGGTAGCAAACAGTTTTGCCTCAAAAATCCCTTCCTAATGTCTCCCCTCACAGATACGATGGTAGAGTTTAATCTTAATAGAAGTAAATGTCTTTTTATATAAAATTTCATTAATTATATCACCAGCGTTATTTATTGATTATATGATTTAGGATTTAGGCTTTAAATAGTGCTTTTGTGTTACTCAGTTACAACATACAAGACAGCACCTAGAGCCAGTGTCTGCTAGCTTACAGTAGCATTAATTGGCAGACACAATGGATTTATGGAGTACTTCTGACTGAATAAACATACAGGTCTCAAGAGCTTTAAAGCCTCCTGGTTCCACAAGGCTCTCTGCTGCACAAAACGGACTTTACGCTTAACCTCAAACCTCTTGCGGAGCACCAGGATCAGGGGGGACCAGCTGGCCCTGCCTGGCCCTGCTTAAGCGTGCCCAAGGCGCTCTCTGGTGGTGGCTGCCCTCAGAGACTCCTTGCAGGGGCAGCAAGAAGGGGAAAAGGAAAAGAAAAAAATAAAAATGAAAAAAAAAAAAGAGAGAGAGAGAAGGTTTCGTTTAAACACAAACAAACTGATAGTCTTTGTGGGGAGAAAACCAACCAGAAAAAGCAATCCTCACTTTCTTCTTCTGTATGTCCATTATCCCTAGCTGTTCAGCTGTCCCGCGCTAGTCTGGCACAGACCTTTTTATTGCCACAAATTAATGGGATGTTAAACTGATGGGGGGCAGTCTCAAAAAAGACTGTGGGATTGGGGGCTTTCTTATTCCAACCAGAAAGCTACAAATCTGGTTTGCCAGGTGACAGCAGAAATGTTTGTGCCAGTTGTGGCCACAACTAGGAACCACTTTGTCTGATGTGCCAATTTAGATGCACATCAAAGTATTTCTTACTGAACAGAACGAGACAATGAAGGTACCTGTCATATCTTTCATTCCTTGCGGTTTGTTCAATATACAGGATCATAGGCAGGGAAAGAAATTCAGACTTCCTTTTCAACACATTGAATTGTTTCTTGGTTGGTTTTTATTTATGTTGCTTCTTATTTATTTTTAACATTTCCTCAGATTATTGGAAATGCCACCAGTATTAAAGTGAAAGCTAACAATTTAATGGAAAACATTAGTTTTTAAAAACTGACTTGAGGGCCCAGGGAGGCATTAAATAACAGGTCTGTTCTGCCCTCATCCCCCAACAAGATTTTTACAAGAGCAAATAAAAACAGTTTTCACCTTTGACATGATTTTATGGCAAATTAAAGAAGTTTCTGCAATTTGATTGCTTTTGCCAGTTAAAGAAATTATTTTAAGGCTTTAGCACGACAAATGTCAAATAGCTATTGGAAGCAGTCAAATCCTCTCACCATAAAGTACCAGTTTGTACATACTTTGCATTTTAAATGTCTATCGCAAAAAGCATTTGCTATATCTTATGTCTCTTTCCATAGGCAATCTTCACCTAAATACTTCTGTGACTCAGCTACTTGTGGGTATGTTATAGAAACATTCTTGTTACTGACATATAAAAATAAGGTATTTATCTGAATGTGCTGATATCCTAACCGCAGCAAAGTGTTCAGTGTTGCTTTATGTAAAACTGTGAATTCCAAGATAGTATTTATTTTGACTTATGTTAGACAGCTTCTGCTGCTGAGAAAGAACCAATTAATCTCGAGTTTGAAGATACACTTTATGGCTATGGAACATTGTACCAACTTCTGTAACCGGCCCTCACAAGCACGGGCACAAAGAATTGCATTTTTTCACTGACACACAATAAAGTTTACTTCGTAGTTACACCAGTGAATGCCAAGGAAACATTACCATTACTCAGATACATCACTTGAGAAAGCCTGAAAACATTATGTCAAGCTTCATTACCTCTTACCAGAATAGGTGTGTTATTATCCATCTGTGGCTCTACTTTGTAAGCCATTAATTAATGGATTTTAATTTTTAATTTGAAGTTATTTGATTTCAACTATTCAAAGGCGATAATAAAACAGAATTCACACATATTTTTGGAAGATAAAATGACGTAGCCTTAACGGATAAATGTTGTCCTGCATACTGTGTATTTTTCGAACAAGCATTAGTGCCTAAAAAGTTTATTCCAGCTATTGTGATACTCAGGGCCTTGCTTATTGTATGTATACAAATATAAACATAATTTTTCTGGCATTGTTGCGTTGTGCTGTTTTACACTGTCCTTTGTTTTCACTGAAATGTTGTCTTCTTTACTGTTACTGTTTATCGAATTAAAGATAATGATTTTAATGTGCAGAGTACACCTGGCTTTCATTTTTGTAACAGACATATGAGTCCTTTTGCTATCTTTCCTTTGAATGGGAACAGCAGAAGTCACAAGTTGCTATTCTGATTTTACAAAAGCCATTTAAGCCCCACAAAAATTAAATAACTTCCAAAAGACACACATTCTTTGAAATAAACAGGTCTATTTGGAGCTATGTGTCTACATGCTGCAGCCAGCAGGCCTGCTAGCAAACTCACTCCTCCTGACTGCAGAAGCCATCTGCAGCCCCTTTTCTGTCAAGTGCCCAGCACGGTCCCCCCAAAACTCTTACTGCAGCGCAGACTGGGGTACGACTGGTTTCAGAACCAAGCTGGAGAAAAGCAGTTCTTAAAAAAGAGTGACGTATGTATTGGAGCTTTCTCCTAAATCCCAATGCCATTCAGAACATACTCCACAACTGATTCTTTTGCCAGGGGACAAGGATAATGCAAGATCTACGTGTTGCTCCTGTGGCTGCACTCACATCTCTATCCTGATCTCAAACCACTCAGAAGCCAAAACACAGGAGCACAGCAAACAGTGTAACTTAACTTCAGGGCATGGCCGAGGTCCATCGCTGTGCTGCAGAAAACTGCACAACCACAGAAACACCTCAGCAGAAACTGAGGCACAGGAGCCACTTCTGAAAGTGCTGGGGTCCCTAAGACTAAGGCTTGGCTTGCCCCCTGAACGCTGGAAAAAGCAGGGACACCATCCTTTCACACCCTCTGTGTTGTTACAAGTTGTATTTCCTAAGTAAAGCAGTAGCAATACAAATGCAAATACCAGATCAAAGAGACGAAACAGAAACCACTGAAGCCACAGTGACAATTTAGTCCAGGTTTGTCTGTACTGCTCAATTACACCAGATTAGCCAAACCTGCATGCTTATTTCAGCTTAAATCTCAAGTGAAACACCTCAAATTAAATACCTGCACTCAATATGAGCTTTCAGAGGCACCTGTAGTGATGCAAAACTATCCTTAAAGTCCTTGCTAGCTTATCAGTGGAACTTCCTCATTTAAATACACTCTCAGGTTACTGGATTGAAAACAGGTGAACTAATTCAATCTAGAAAATGAAAAAACAAGTTTGCCAGTGGTCTTCACATAAACACCAAAATCATTAACCTTAATAAAAACATACTCTAAGGCCAACAGTCTGATACTAATGGAATCCTGGTTTTTTTATGTCTCTTGCCAAAAAAAGAACATACATTTTGAACATTTCAAAGCGGTATCTTATATAATACCATTTGTCTATCAGTACCTTACTGAGATGATGCAGACCATTAAGTTGTCATTGACTTGCTAACAGTGCTGGTCCCTGCTAATCTGTCCTATATTTGGACATTACCTACTGGTAAAAAAGAAAAGAAAAAAACCCAAACCCCAAAAAACAACCAAACAAAAAAAAATCAAGGAGAACTAAGTACACTTACAGATGACTTAAAGCTCTAAAGAATATTCTTAATCAGAGGAAATGCTTCAGTCAATATACAGTTTTCGTAAGGCTGGCAATAACCCAGACAACACAAGCATGGTCATTCTCAACATCTTAGTACTACTAAATTCAGCCAAATTAAGAAGCCCTCAGTTTAGGTCTCATGGCAATTTTGCAAGGACTCCTGAAAGAAGATGCGAAAACTAATTCAATTTTAGTTTTACATCAGAGCTCTTTAAGTTATTGCAAGGTAATAGCTAGCATTGGTGGAAAGGGAAACCGCAGCTGCTAAAGTTGAAAAAATGTTTCTTTCTTTGCCTTATACTCAAAGGCAAAGTTAATTGAATAGGAAATTGTTACCTTTATAAGTTATTTCTAGTCTAGATAGAGATGTTAAAATAGGAAGGGAGATTATATATTTAGTGACGCTGTCTAACAACAAAGAAATGCAACAACTCACCTGGATGTAAGCATTCTGAATTTCTACCAATTCTTCACCAAGTGGAACAACAATTTTCTCCACTTGTCGCTCATGAGAATAAGGCTGAATTTCTGGAGAATCTTCAGCACATAGTTCTATCTGAGCAATGAGTAAGTTGGAAATAACTTGCTGCACAGCCTGTTTGAGAAGCCACAAAAAAAGACCATATTTGCTTGTTAACACTCCGACAAAGCAAGTCAATATCACGTGAAAGTAACTATTTCCATATTTTAGCAGGCCTTGTAAGGAAAAGGTACCTACTAACTATATATGAAAAATGAAAGACTCCAGTTAAAGATCTCAAGTAGTATATAAAGAGTCAATATGGTAAGTTCCTGTATGCAAAAAGCATGCTACTGCATGAGGGCTGGAGTGACAGAACTCTCCCTTTGGCTTTGGGTGCCTCATGAAATTCCCGCTGAGAAGTAAGCTAGAGCTAGGAGCTTAAACCGAGTTTGGCTGTCCATCTGCCTTAGACTGAAAACCTCGGCCTTACTTATATTTACCCAATATAGTACACTGAACAGAGTATGAAAGCCATTTTGCATTGAGAGTATATTCTTTTTGGTTCAAGTGGGTTTGTACTCTCAAAAACCAGTAGGTATTATTTCCTTTTAGAAAGGTCAGAAAATAAATAACACGAAGTCCATAGCATGAAAAAGACAAATGCTCACTAAGTAATGGATAGATTAAGTTTTTATGTGGAATTCTAATAGACTTCAGTATCCTGCACAGTGTTCAAACTGTATCAAATGGTATTAAACATAGCTTCTACTGAAACTTTATTATTCCAACCACACAAGTCGATTTGACTCACCTTTGTATCACTGCCTGGTGTGGCACTTAGGGCCAAGATCCGAAATTGATTTGTATATTTGCTTAGTTCCCTTACAACCTAAGAACAGGAAAGATTCCATTAATATCCTTAAAGGAGATTATTTGCTGACACAAACTATATTGATGGAAATATCCACTAAGTAGAAAGAGTCTAACAAAATGTTCTAAAAAAAGTATATCAAATTCAAATGGGAACCAGGAACTATACACAACTCCACATGTATTCAGTCAATTTCTCCAGTATATAAAACTAACTTTCTTTTAGGTCACATATTGCTATATGATTAAGACACGGTAACACAACAAACTCTTTGCTAATCAATACAAAACCTAATTTTAAAAAGAAACCTTGAACTCTTTTTACTAAGAACTTTACCAAAAAAAGCTGCACTTTTTTCTGGAAAAAATACCTCCCTCTTTTAAGAGCTATTCCAACATAGCAAGCACACCACAGTACACCTGCAAATACAAATACATCCGAAAGAAACATCATAGCGACTTTTTTTTTTAAATTGCTCTAGCAAAAAAAAAATACATTGAAACAAAAATTACAATTTTATTCAGACATTAAAAAAATTCCCACCTTGCCTTACTGAGTTTTACTACAGGTTTTACTTAAAAACAAGGCACTGACGACACAGAGGACTGTTTAATCTCTTTCAAACAAAGCTAAGGACCTAAATGACAACAGTGACACTTTATGGAGATCCTGTAAATAATTTGGGGGGAGGTTTTTTGTAATTGTGAGACAAGAGTGGGGTGACTCCAGCGTTACCTGGCAGTAGGCGTGATTTCCAAGGGCTTTGTGGGCTTCATCAATAACCAAACATTTAATCTCCACAGCAGGACATGTCCCACGAGAAAGATCATTCACCATTATTTGAGGCGTAAGGAAAAAGACTCTGTTGGTAGTCCACAGTTCCCTCCGATGGAGGGCTTGGGTTCCCCCTGAAAATTAAAGAAATAACATTAGCGATCTGTTCTGCTGAGAACACGCTGTGACCTGAGAGCGACAGCAGAAGGCCGACAGGGCTGGCAGACACATGTTGGCTTTGGGAAATGAGTGCCTTTCAAAATAGCATACACCTTGATGCTATTCCTATTTTCAGGGGGAAAAAAAGGGGCAAATACAACGACTAGGAAGATTTTTTGCATTAAAACACTAAATCCAGAGCCATGGAAAACAAGATTAGAAAGCTCAAGATGGGCCCTAACCCTCCCGCAGCCCCACACCTAACCTACCCCTCCTCTGACAGAGGGTTGCATTTAAGAACAGGTAATGGATTCGATCGTTAAGGCTGTTATTTCAGTCAGCAATAAGCTGCAGTACATGACATTAGAGAAAAGGGTGAAAAAAAAACATTATCCTTTGCCTTAAGTTTCATACGAAGCGTATTTTCTGTGCAGACATTTACGGCTCCATGCAGAAGCCCCAAGGCTGTACGGCCCACAGGGCTGCACCCCAGAGCTCCAGAAAACATCTCTGAGTGCTCCATCACCCTTACCTTGGTGACCTGGGGTTTTAACTATTGCAAAAAAAACCTCAAAAGCTTCTCGCCCTAAAAAAAGACTCTTTTTTTTTTTTCTTGCACTGCGGCTTTTCACGTTCCTTGCCCTTGCCTTTAAGCTAAGCAGCCTCGACGGCGAACACCTGAGGCGACCCTCGAGCAGGACGCTCCCCGTCCCCGTCCCTTACCTGTCATCTCGGCCATGTGCCGGGCCGGGATGCCCATAACGCGGGCACAGGCCTCCATCTGCTGGGCCACCAGCGGCTTGGTGGGGGCGAGGAAGAGCACCTTGCCGGAGGGGAACCAGCGGTAGAAGTTGTACATGACGACGGCGGCCACGAAGGTCTTACCCAGCCCGGTGGGCAAGCAGACCAGCGTGTTGGCCAGCAAAGCGGCGCGGGCCATCCGCAACTGGTAGCCGCGCACCGGGTAGTTGGTGGGGTAGATCCAAATGGACCCCGCCGCCGCGCAGAAACCCCCCACCGGGCTCGGGTCCGCCGCCGCGGCCGCCGCCAACAGCAGCTCATCGTCGTTTTCTTCTTCATC
>VYZM01005818.1:42881-61949 GCA_013398915.1 Dromas ardeola
GGTGGCGGGCGGGAAAATGGCGGCGGCGGCGGGTCCGGCGCAGCCCTGGAGCGCTGAGGAGCTGCGGAGCGAGGCGCTGCCCAAGAAGGATATCATCAAGTTCCTTCAGGAGCACGCAGCCCAGGCGGTAAGGGGTGGGTGTGCGGAAGGGGGTCCCCTCCTCTGCGCGTCCCTCCCTCAACCGGCGTGTCTTGCAGTTCCTGGCGGAGCACAAGCTGCTGGGGCAGGTGAAGAACGTGGCGAAGACGGCGAATAAGGAGCAGCTCATCGCGGCCTACACGCAGCTCTTCCACACGCAGGTTTGGAACCGGGGCGGTGGGGGCCGGCGGCCGGGGGTCGGGCGGTGGCTGATGGCTGCCGCCCCTCTGCCTCCCCCTCAGCGGTTCAAGGGCACGGACGGCGCGGAGAAGGCGGCGGAGAAGGCGAAGCCTGCCAAGGCGGAGGAGGCCAAGGGGAAAGCGGCGAAGCCCGAGGAGGCCGTGGAGGAGGTGGGTGTAGCACCCCCAATTCACATCACTTGGGCAGTTTCGTGGGTGGATTTCAGTGGTGCCCGGTGACGGGACAAGGGTCGACGGGCACAAACTGCAACACGGGAAATTCCGTCTCAAAATGAGGAGAAACTTCGTTACTTTGAGGGTGGCAGAGCCCTGGAACAGGCTGCCCAGAGAGGCTGTGGAGTCGTCTTCTCTGGAGATACTCAAAACCCACCACGGTTGCATTCCTGTGCAGCCTGCTCTGGGTGACCCTGCTCTGGCAGGGGGTTGGACTAGATGATCTCCAGAGGTCCCTTCCAACCCCGCATTCTGTGGACCAGCCAAATTATCTAGGTTTTCAAAAACCTGGTTACTGCAAGAAGTATGGTACTGTGCCTTAAGCTTACGCAGCTTCTGTAATGTAATTAGTGATGGGCACTGTCCCTCCCTCCCAAGGCTTCAGTCTTTGCTGGAAACTGCGCCTACGCTGCTACATTTTCCCCAAATATTACAGCCCTGCGATACCACATGAGCATGCCATTCAGTAACACTGCATCTGTTCATTCGGTGCCTTGAACTAACTGGTTGTTCCATCTTGAATGTAGTTGGTCTGAGACTAGTTAATGCAGCAGTCATAACTCTTGTTTTTATAAACTTAGGGGCCGCCAAAGTATACAAAATCAATTTTAAAGAAGGGTGATAAAACCAACTTTCCGAAGAAAGGGGACACTGTTCATTGCTGGTATACAGGAAAACTACAGGATGGAACAGTCTTCGATACCAATATTCAAACAAGTAAGTCACATATATACTGTTTGGCTTTTGTTATAAATGCGGGTAGAGGAAATTAACTGGACTCATTAAGCAGCCTTGGGCAGGCGCTCCCTTCTGGAAGGTGTGCGTGGCCGGAGTCCTGACAAACTGCTTTTACCATGGCGGCGTTGAGCTGATGGGGGCTGTCCCTGCAGTCTGCTCCCGGAGCCTGATTTTCCATTAGGGAACGCAGAGCAGTATTTTAGGACTGGCTGGTGTCAAGTGACAGTGCTGCATCTTGCCAGACCTCACCTCTGGCATTCTCCAGCCATACATAATGTGAAATGCAGGGATTTAATCAGGGCTGAAACTACTTGGGAGGAAAGATGGTTCCTGCTCCGGGAGCTCCCTTTATCTATGGAACTTGAGCACCAACAGCGTAGTTAGCTGCTCTAAATAGACACATCTTGTTGTGCTTCTGTAATAAACCCTGAAGCGTGGAGGTACTGGAACGAGATTGGTTTGAGGTAGTCTGGTGTTCCTTACCCACCACAGAGAAGTCTGCTGGTATTTTTGTGACGGTTTCTCAATCAGGGGATTTAGGTTTATGAAATTCTGCAGTCTTAGAAACACTTTTCCTGCAGCCATGTCGAACATTGAGAGGAACAGCAGGGCTGTCACTGGAATACTGTCTGTGAGTCATCGTACTTGTTCTGTGTTCCATATTGACTTTTTTTGGTTCACTAACATGTTTATGACTTGTACCGTCAACTGTAGTAATTCAGAAATGAGTCTTGGAGGTTCACTGGATCAGTATCTGAAAGATGCTCATCAGCTTTAGCTCTTGGTGCAACTTGAGCGTTTAATAAGATTTTTAGTGCACAGTTTTTAGTGCACTTTTCCTCTGGAAATCTGCTAATGGGCTGAAAATAATATGGTAAGAACAGATATTTATATAAAGCATGATTTAATAGTAACTTTAGATAGAAGGTATGGAATGTGCTGGTGTGATGTTAAAGCAAATGCATATAAAACTGTCTTTCAGGTTCAAAGAAGAAAAAAGCAGCCAAACCTTTAAGTTTCAAAGTTGGCGTAGGAAAAGTAATCAGAGGTGTAAGTAAACCATTAATGACTCCCTCAGAATCCAAAAAGAGTTTTCATTCCGCAGGATTTATGACCGGGGTGCAAATTTTGAGCTGCTGTTCTTGTTTCTGATGGAGGTAAAAAGGCAAGTTGAAAGGGTTTACGTCCGCAGGGTGTAGTATTTGTTCTTTATGGATGCGTTGATCCATCTGCAGTGTCATTCCTCTCGTTAAGTAAAGTAGTGTGTGGAACAGTGTTACACAGACACTGGTGTGAACTTGGCGTGTCTGGGAGATACCAGCTTATGTGCAAAGCAAAGGAGGTGCTTAACTCTGTCTGGCTGTGGCCGAGCCAGTGGTGAAACGGGCATCTGTCTGCGCGAGGCAAGAATGCAAGAAGGGTCTTATGCTTACCTGACTCTAAAAAACAAAACAAACCCGACCCAGCATAATCTTCCATGCTGCTGCTGTGCGGGAAAAAGGCCTTTATGGGTGATGGGAGGGGAAATGGCCCTGGGCTTGTGGCCAGTGCTGCAGAAGCAGCAGCCACCTGGGTTTTCTGTAGCCTCTTGGCTCCCGTGTTTGTGTGGCTGCCAGGTATCCTCCTCACACAGTTACAAGGCGTGAGCAGCTGCTCATTGCGAAGTGTTGATACGGTGCTAAACAGAACACCAGCTTTGGGCACTACAAGCGAGTCTTGAAGAGGGACAAGCGCTGAAATAAAACTAGTCTTTAAGCATCAGCCTTAAATAAAGGCTAATCCAGTGATACCGCACAATGGCAGGGAAACACGAGGCAGAGAGACAAACCCCTTGGTACTGTGTGTGGTGGTCTGCTGGGAAACGCTTTCTGAAACTGAGGATACTTTCTTAGAAACAAGTGTGTTACTGCACTGGTTCATGAGTATCATCACAATGAAAAAGCAGGAATCTGCACTGCCATGTACAGCGCAGGGTAACGCGGGAGCAGGGAACATCCACTAAGGGCGATGTTTCTTCCCACAAATCAAAAGAAGGTGAAGCTACCTCACCGCGCACACTGGGGTGGGTGAGCGTGCTGGAGAGAATGACACGGTATTGCACCCTTAGAGCAGCAAATGGGAGACGCGTGTGAAATGCACTTTCCCTTAAGCTCTCTAAGACTGCTGTGTTCTTTTGTGGTTTGTTTGAGTTTGTTCTGGTTTGGTTTTTCAGTGGGATGAAGCTCTCTTAACAATGAGTAAAGGAGAGAAGGCTCAACTGGAGATTGAACCTGAGTGGGCATACGGCAAGAAAGGGCAGCCCGATGCTAAGTATCCTTCCACAACTAATTACTCATTAAGCAACTTGGAAATGCTTGGTGGAATAAAGTGCTTTATGGATAGGGCTGTAATGGGGGAGCATTCACTTGGCACTCATAGCAGGCTTAGAATGTTAGCAGTACAAAAAAAATCCAATGAACTTGATGGATGGATGCAACTGCCTGTTTGTTTTGAAGAAAAGCTCCTGTAGGGAGCACTGCGGGGGAGAACCCGCTGGTGTTTGCTGCTGGCGTTTTTATTCTAGCTGCTTCCAAATGCTTTATTAAGACACGTGTCTCAATAAAGGGCTATCTGCGGAACTGGGACCGAGCGTCTCATGACAGCTGGGGTTAGACACCAGCTGCCGCTCTGCACTGAATCCGGGGTGTTAAAACGGGGCAGTGAAATACCAAACTGACACATGAGAAACAGGACAGGTGGTAACTCACTTAACACAGATGGATGTGATAACTGGGGGCTGGGGTTTTTTTCAAGCTTCCTTAACATGTGCCAACAGGATTCCACCAAATGCAAAACTTTTCTTTGAAGTGGAATTGGTGGATATTGAATGAAATGAAGAGTTTCCTTGGCTGCTGGGAATCCATTTCCCATCAAGAAAGCTTCTGACAATGCAGTTTTGCTCTTGTAACTTCAGGATATAGTTACAACTGTGGCCTTGTACTGAAATCAAGTTTGTTTTCCCTGTCCCCGACTGCTGTACAGTAACACACCACTAAAGAAAACATAGTTTATACATGCAAGTGACTGCACTTCTTTGTGCGTACGATCACCTTAAAATTTCTTTCTCTTACTGTGGGGGGAAAATTGCACAGATCTCCAGCAAACTGTGAGAGGAGAACTAGACCCATCTGGAATGGCCACGCCTGTTGTTATCCCTGGCTGTACTGAGCGAGCTTTCACTGAAAAGCATTTACTGCGATACTCGAGTCCTCAGCAATACCTTCCCCTTCTGTGTAGCTGCCAAGTTTTACAACAGCGCTCACCCAACGATTTTAGATAACCTAAAATATTAGGAGAGGAGAAGAGGAAAAAAATGTACATTTATACTCTAGGCACTACATTTCTCCTTTAAAGGTGTTTTATAGAACCATCAATCATGATTCCCCCCACACACTTCTAGAAGGGAACTGTCCGTATTCCTGTACCTCAGCCACAGAAGTTTGACCAAAGCAGGTATTGAACCGAGACTCAGGCTTGAATGAGGCAACCCAAGAAAGCTCAGAGAACTGCTGAATTCCTTGCTTTTATTACAAAAATGGGAATGATCACTTTGATCAAAATGAAAAAAGTTTGCTCACACTGTGTACATGAAAAACTCTAAATACAAAAATCATCCCAAACACAGTTTGTGCTTTTTAAAAAAGAATGCAACATCATTTTGCACTGCGTTTTAATTTTTGACCCCCACATAGAATAGAAAATACATACCGCAGCTTGCAAAGGCTGCATCGTACTCTGACGAGTTTCAATCGTAACGAGATAAAGCAGCAGTCTGGGAGCTGCTGGCTGGGGCAGGGAAAGGGGTATCGTGATGGCGCAGGTCGCGACATTAGGGCTGGAGCGCAGAGTGGGAGGGAACAGCCCTGCTCCTGCCAGCACCCCAGACCTGCTCACGTCCCACGGCAGCCAAGAGCGGCACCCAACACTGCTTGGCACAACGGCTTCAGAATAAACCCAAAAACCTACAGCTGTACTGATTAAGTCTATGGAATCATTATGGGGCTGAAACAAATTCTTCGGATATCTCCATAAATTAGTGCAGGGAAATAAAAAAAAAATAAAATGCATTTATGGTAAACTAGAATTGTAGAGAGATACCATTTATCAGTTACCAGCACACGAGTCTTGCTTCACACATACCCTGTGAACATCAGCTCGTTTCACATGCAAAAGACCAAAAAGCAGGTATTACAACAGTTCTTTCACATCCCTAAATTAGAAAAATATAATTTTTTTTTATTCCATCTTTGTTGAAACTGCAGCACAGTGAACTTCACTCACTCTTCGGATCAAGTTGGATGATAATACTGTCCATAATTCCAGGCGTTCTGGTAATTGTACTAGAAAACAAACACAACATAATACTGTAAGTCAGACTGCCCCCGCTGCAGGAAAAGCGCCGGTAACGAGCCATGATCTCTCGTTCAGAAGGGCACAGCTGAGTTCGCCCATTGCAACGGTTCTGAAGAGTGGCCGGCGTTGCTGTGCTAGTGTCGCCATGCCCGCGTCACCCCCAGAACATTGGGGTGTCAGCCCCTCTGTAGCGAGGCCCTGCCCACAGCCCGTGCCTCAGGCTGGGAACAAGCCAGGAGTTCCTCGGCAGCCCCTGAATTCCCAACCACCTGAAAGCTCCGCTGGGAGTCAGCTTCACTCCGGAGCCAAAGCTCAAGTGGGGTTAAGTTCGAGTCCAGGGTCAGCTTTGTACCCAGGGTCTGTGCAGAGACTGGTACTGGTGCCCGTAGTGTTTTTAGTCCCTTAATAAACACGTGTGTGGCAAGCCTGAAAAGGCAGGACGGGTCAGAGGTTCACTAACCCTCAGATCCCCTCTGGTTCCTGCTCTAAGGCTCCGCCTCACTGCCCCTTCCCACAGACTCTCATAAGAGGGAGGAAGAAGGGAGGGAGCAGAAGGTAACGGACACCTGAACTGCCTGTGTTCTGGCTCCACATCCACCGGTACGGCACAACCCCAAATTAAACTGCTTCAGCCAAAGTTTCAGTTGGACGCTGTACAACTCGCAGAACCCACACCCAGATGTTACAGGAACTACTAGTTGGAGAAAGTAAATTGGCATCCCAAGGCAAGTCTCCTGGGCAAAACATTTCAGCACACAACAGGTCTATTGCCCTCAGCCAGCAATGCCCTGCAGTGCTGTCACACAGCCCTTCACTCGAAGGGCTTGCCACCAAACCGCTCATCTTCTGCCACAAGAGGAGTATTTTACACTTGCATAGCAGACCAAAGAGGAATCAACAAAAACAGAAGCTAAATTTTAACTGCAAGCTTTCCCCACCAACTGATGCTGGGCCATAGACAGATAAATCCACCGGGAAAACCCCAACGTGCGTACAGTCAGACTGCGCGTGCTCAAGGAAGAACCAAAGCAACACCCACCTGGTACCAGGCATTGTAGTTATACGCGGCCTGGTTGACTTGCATGTCTCCGTCCATCATCTGTGCTGATGCCAAAGTTGGGTCGTCTGTGAGCATTTTCTTTTCATCTGGCTCCTCTGATCTGTGAAGTGAGTATTTGCTTGTAAATGGTATTTTAGATCAAATTCTAAGCATGTCTTTGTGTGAGAAGTGTTGTAACAGACAAGGGTAAGTAATATTTTCTAACTTGGTGCCCTGTTGGGCTTCAGAACAGCAGTCTGGTGTTTAAAGTGTTCTGGTGCTCAAACTGAGAGCGCTAAAGCATGTTTCTGCTTAGAGATCGAGTTATTTTTACCAGGACTGTTTAGCTTTTCTGTGAAACATAATTCAAACATTTACTTTCCAATAAATCTGTTTCCAAATATTTAAGCCAACAGTATAGCCCTAGTTAGTATACACTTTAAGATGACAGTGATTTTATTCTTGCAAGCAGCAGGCTTAAAGCTGAAAAATGTATGTATAAATATTCAAAAACTAAAGAAAAAAAAATAGTCCCTGAGAATGTTCTCGGAACTATTTTTAAAGCCTTTCCAAAGTGCTTTGTTCTCAGCTCCAGCTCGGTGTAGTACACGTTCCAGCTACCCCATGCTGCGTCATCTATCGAGTTTGTTTATCTGCTCAGGTAAGCAGACTTCCTACCCGTTCTCTGCCCTCCTCTTTAAAGAATCCTGCTCCTTCAGAAGGGCTTGATGTTCATCGTAGGCGTCCAGAAGCCTGAAGGAGACAGAAACAAATAAAGCTTTGCTCACCATTTTCATGTCAACACTTTAAACACATGAGCAACCATTTAAAAATGTCTACTTCAAACTGTGCAAATACAAAAACATTCTAAACCAAACTCAGTCATAATCAAATTTTAATCAGTGATCCACCATGAAGATGGGAAAGCCGAAAAATTTAATTTGAAGGGGGATTCCACAACACATATTGAAGAATTTTCTGTTAGCTCAGAAATTCCCAACTTGCTCAGCTTTCATCACACTTCATGCAGTTCTTTTATAAAGATCCTTTATAAAGAAGTTTTCTAAAACTTATTTGTGATACAGCTGCTTCCTCCAGTAACTGCATTCCCTCAGCTGCACGCTGATGCCATCCATAGCAGCACTGATATTTAGGAATCAACATTTCTTTAAATACTGGAAATGAGCATTAGACAAAATTATTACAATTCCGAAGTATCACCTACAGCCTTTTCCCACGGGAAGTACACGTATATTTAATGCAGCACAGAAGAGCCACGTTATTTATATCTCAAGTATAACTACATATTGCTGAGTGAAAGAGTAATACTTCTGTTTCCTAGCTAAAATTCCCATGAATAGCCAGCTATCATTTAATCTGCTGCATACCACAGCTTACAATAGTGTGTCAATATTACTCTTGGTGAAAACCAAGTCTTGTATTTATTCTGTGCTCTAGTATTGTTTGGGAACTGCAGACTTCATTTTGTTTGGTCTGTCTAGGATCCCAAGCTTGCAACGCCTGGCTGCCATGCAACTTAGAGTGTTCAGTCAGCAGAAACTAAGGACCAGCTATTGTTAAAAACATACAAAGCAGAAAAACTAACTCATGCTTAGTCCTTCCAAGTTAATTAGCCGCAAATTGTAAATAAAATCAAACACTTGTTTTACAATAGAGAGTTAAGAGGAAAAAAAGTATATCTAGTATTTAATTAAGAAGTTGCACTTTTGGTATCTGATCCTCCCGCCTAAGTGTCCAGCACCATTAATACTTCTGAACACAGAAAAATCAACTCAATGCAGATGTGGACACCTCAAGCAGCAGCTCTCAGGGTATGGAGTACCAAATTATACCTGTGTCACCAAACACTTCACGTTCTCTTTGATGAACACACCCCTTTAGGAGACTTAGCAAGAGAAAACTACAGTAAGAAGTTACGGGCAGCAGAATTTTGCTCTATGAGGCATTGGGTATTTCAGAGAAAAAAAGGGGTAATTTTCTGAAAAGAGGTTCCTATTTAAAGGTAGGGATTTGGTTTAGAAAAGCAGCTATTCCTCAATAAAGAGCTGATGGCACAAAGGAAACAATTTAATGGATGCCACTAACCCTACCCCTTCCCTGCTACTCCTACAAGCAGCCTTTTAGTGACCCTAATTTGGCCATTGCACAGATTACATCTTACTTGTTTACATCAGAACCAAAATCTTCCAGAAATTCCACTTTTCGCTGAGAAAATGTAATTCTCATTTTTATAGATAATGCGCCGTTGACAGCTTTATCAAAACAGCTCAGGATGTTTTCTTCATTTTGCTTGAGATCGCCGCTGTATTCCATTTCAAGTAAGTTGAGATAGAGTTTCGTATTTTCCTGTGCAAAAGATGTATTAGAACTCATACATCTGTCATGTTAGGTATTTCACACCGAATGTATGTCTACCAGATGCATACCAGAACATTTACATCATAAATATATGCTAAAATAGCCAATAAAAACATTTTCTTTTACATTGGTCATCTTTGACCTGGTTTGTTTCACAGATTAGAAGTGATCCAACACTACAAAAAGATGTCACCCCTTGCTAATAGTAAGCTAATAGGATTTGGAGTCCCAAATATTTCTGCGGTTATACGAAACAATCTACGAGTACTGCCTACACGATCAATTTTGTTCACCTTGAGATGTGAACGCACCTGTAATATTTAAGATTCTAAAAAGGAAAAATGAAGGTATGAAGCACATTGTGCTTCTGATGAAAAAAAAAAAAAATCTGCAGACTTCCAGATTTGGAAGCTGCAAATACGGCAACATCAGTTTAGAGGGACTGGTGTCTCCATGTAACAATGAAACATTACATACAGTTACAATTCCTGTCATCATTGTTGCCATACTTTTAAAAAAAAAAAAAAGTTCTGAGAGAGAGAAAACTACCAGGATATTTTTTTTTTTTTTTTAATACAGCAAAGAGGGAACACATACTTTGTCAATTTCTATGGCTTCTGACAGCACTTTTCTTGCCTTTGGAAGATTTTTCTGTACTTTGAAGAGGTGTCGAGCTAATTTGATGGCATAAAACGACGATTCGCTAATTGATTTGGCATTCCTAACAGCCTCTTCAAGCAGGTGTTCAGCTTCTTCCATGTTTCCATGTCTGCGTTCTAAGCTTACTCTTCGCAAGCGAATCATTGCTAGCCCTAGAATACACTCTTCAAATGTTTTCAAGATTCTTCTTGCTTCATCGATGTTGCCTAAAACACCGGTGAAGATGCTTTAAGATATGAGACACCCAACAGCCTCTTAAAACCAGAATCCCTCCCAGGAAAAACTAAGGTTGCTCTTACCCTGCTGCTCCTCAAAGGCAGCCCACAGCATGTGAACCATTGGTTTCTTAGGAAGGTGTATTGTGCAAGCCCTGCTGTAGACATGCCTCACTCCTTCAATACTATGATTCTCCATGTATTTGGCATACTATAGTTGAAAACAGAGCAGAGATTGAAAAATTTATAGCTTGTATTTGTCTTTAAAAACATGCCAGAACGATAAAATTCTTTTGTTTAAACCCATTCAGCACCTTTATTGAACCACTAGACTAGTTTCTGTAAGGAAGGACGTAGAGAGGCAACGAAGTTGGCATATGCAGCAGTCAAATCTGGTTGCAAGCAGACCATCTCCTAATGCAACAGATATAGTTATATATGAACAACGTTCCACAAGAGTACAAAAGGTTAGTCACTAGATCAATGTATGCCATCGGCAGGAGATGGGTGGTAAACCACTTCCCTTACCTTAATCCAGAAGTCCTCATAGAGGGCACATGAAATAACACATCTTTCAAAGAGGACCACAACTCGTTCATGAGTGCCATTTTCTATCTCAAATTCTAAGTACTCTTTCCAGTTTTTCAGCTGAATTTTCTCCAGGGGTTTTACATGAAAGTAAGGCCTCTTTATCTGCAAGAGTCACAGTACGGCACCTTGTGACTAATAAGCATACCACCAAGTTGCTTAAAAAAGGAAAAAAAAAAAACCCAAACAGCCACACACCATTCAGGTAATGCCATTTAAATCAACAGGACTTCGGAATGATACATCATTATCTATTCAAATAATAATTCTGCTGGGGTTACCCAAGTACTGATGAAGAGATGTTGCTGACAATTACCTTCTAGGCTAGTAACTTATTTTTCTAGAAAGCTTTTTGAATGCAAGTGTTTACAGAATCTGAGAAAGAACTCAGTGCAGTTAATCCCTTGCAAACCTGCGGTCACAACGCAACGAGGACATTATAAACAACAATGGGTATTATCCACATACATACAACTAAAGTACTTACTGTTGTACTAGCGCATATCCTACAAACTAAAGTCAAAATTTGGTTGAGAATCCTAACAAGGAAAGGCAGAGCATTGAGCTGAAGTTCATATTAAATATTTACATTAAGCTGATTATTCCAAGAGCTAGCAAGATTGCATTTGTGTTGATGACTACAAGAGGAGCCGGATGGGACAGAGTTCAGCACAGAAAATTTACACATTGCTTTGAACTAAACATAGCAAAGCATGCTTCCAGAGACCTTCTGCTTTTTCTCTCTTCATCACACAAATTTCATTCTTTTTAGGATAGGCTTACCTTTTCAATTAGAATTACCTTCACCCTCCTTGTTATTTTGCAATGCCTCAGACGCATAAGGCAGTACTACCTTACACAGCATTTCATGCATGTATATTTAAAGACAGCGTAGTAAACAGTACACCATCTTGCCTCTCTCCAAATACCGCTTAAAGATTTTTAAATCATCAGATAACAGTTGACCTCGCAAGTTGCCTCTTCACATGAAGAATGGCAGAGAAGAAAGACTCGATCTTTGTTCAAAGCCCACAACAGTTGAAATTGCAAGGCCTGTTATTCAAAACTCCTAGCTCCCAGCCTTATGTTCAAAACTCTGGCACATGCCGCCTTACATAGAAAAAACAAACTTACCGCTTCTTCGAACGTCCACCTTTTACTGACTTCATGTTCATTGTGGTTAAACATTTCTTGATGAATCTCAATGATCCTGTGCCTCATGTTTTCGATCTCAGTGATTAGCTAAAACATAATTTTTAAAAATGTAACACAGGTAGACACCATAACAGCTTTGTAAATGCATTTTATGATGACAGTGATATGCATAAATTAAAAGTATCACAGATGCATTAAATGTTACCCTAAGCAGCTAGGGGAAGGGACAGGATGCTGCCCTAATGGTGCCGTGGCCCTTACTGCAACCCAGCTGAACTGGGTTTCCACCTGAAGTTTTGCTCTATGTTAAAGACGATTGAGATTAAAGATTAATTTGGATCCAAGTCAAACTTGGTTTCAGAATATGTACATTTTCAGAGTCAGCAGTCCCTTTGGACAGTTCCAAGTTTCCATGTGCCTGTGAAGGCTATGAACGTGCACAGACCATTCATTCCTAAAGTTTTGTACGTCACTCCTTTCACTTTTGAACTCCCATTCTTTGATACCTATGAAAACACTGGAAAGATACGTCCTGTAGACAAGAGCAGTTATCACCTGAGCCAAAGTACAATGATACACAAGAAAACTATGGGAACACCTCAGCTACAGACTAAATTGCCTGCAAATAAACACATCTTTCAGCCACACAGTAAGGCAAGACATGCCGACCAACATCCCCTGCGCACGTACCTTGGCAGGGTCAGTTATATCTTCAGTACCAGAGGGCAAGTCGTCTCCAGGTTGCACATCCTCCCCGCTATGGCCGTTCACAGACGCCAGTTCTCTGCGCAGCTGAACAAACTGCTCAGTAGTCAGAAGGTCTCGAGGCAAGTTGTTCTGTATGTGCTCTTTAAACCTAAGAATAGTTAGAAATAAGTCAACACAAGTTTGATGTTTTACATTTCAATATCCTGCATAACCAGAGTACAATAATAAACCCTAGCGGGGTTCTGCATTACTTTACCAATCCAGAGCAACACTGGGAATGCAACTTCTGACAACATACAGACAAAACGCGACTTCTGTCTATCAGACTTCAAAACCCTCACATTTCAAAGAGAAATGAAATGGTGATGAACTTCAGTGGCGAAGACAGACCACTTGCCATGTAAAATTGATGGCAAAGGACAAGATCAGTTTTAGAGGAAGACACTATTTTCAAAACTAAAAGACCTGTAAAAATTACAGGGAAGACTGGTGCATAATTTAACTAGGGTTTCTCACACCCTCTTTACCTCTCCATATTAATTCTACTACCTAAAACTTAACCAAATATTTCTCTTTAGTCAATTGGATTAGTGTTTCACCACACATGAGTATCGCTTGATGAATTAAAAGTTCAAAACTGCTCATTCTGATTTTTCAAAAACAACCTCTGTTCTTTCTCACAATTCCAAGGCCTTCCTTTATTCCACAGCAGAATTTGTGAATTTATGTGAACCCAAATTCCTAAAAGGTGTATCAGTACTTTAAAGCAATTCATCAAACTGTATGAGTATGTAAGTAAGTACATAAAACTCAATAACTATTTCAAGCTCTTGTTCCAAGTGAGTATTTTCACATTTACAGAAGTAGATTAGCGTTTGCTTAAGAAATTCATAGCATTAACTAAATCTTTGTTCTCTCTTTACCTCTGGAAATGATGACTGTAGAGTTGTGTTGGAATTCCAAGGATGCGGTCATAGATGGACGTAACTTCCCTTAGGTTTCCCTGTTCATTTTCCCAGTTTATATACATTTCCCATAGTCTGTCAGAACGGAAATCTGTCCCAGCAGCTAACACTGCATGTTCATATGCTCTGAAAAATGAAATAATTTTACAGTTGTTTCTGGATGCGGTGACAGAACAAGGAAGAAAAGTTCTGACTCTTATTTAAAGATTACGACCATCCTCATTTACTTACAACCACACTTCATTCATTATTTAAATTCTTCAAAGTGTTTTCTAGATATCTGTAGCAAGGTATCTAGAAATTACAAAAGTTTGCACTCATATTTTTCCCCCTACGACAACAGAATAAATAAAGGCAAGAGAAAAACACCTTGCAGGAACACAAGATATTAGGAAAATACACAATCTTTACCACTTATCTCTTGTAAAGATTCTAAACCCATTACTTAGTAGTTTAACACACAAAAGCTATACATCAATCATGCAGCTAGAAGCTGCTTCAGTTTAAGTTCAATTAAGGTTTTGTGTCAAACTTCAGTCCAACCTCTTACTCTAACCAAGACCACTGCCAGCAACAGATGAGGTCAGACACGTTCTAGCCATACTCTCCAGTGAATTTAATTCAAAAAATTCTATGGGGAACCTGTTCCAGTGCTACACCAAGTATTTCCTAACATCTAGTCTGAAGCTGTCATCACAACTTTTGACCCTTGTGCCACACTGTATTGTCTACCCCTTCTTATGGAATTTGGCTCCATCATCTCTTAAAAGTCCTTAAAGTAACTGCAGGCTTGTATTAGCTCGCCCTTTACCTTAAACACGTTAATCTGATCACACTGCCATTAGACTGTACGTATGGGCTTCTTGTATCACTTAGTCTGCTGTCAACTTACCCTCGAATAGTACTGTTAGTTTCAGGATCAGCAGGGTCCAAGGTCTCCTTTAAGAAGTTTATATAATGTATCCAAAGATCAACACTAAGAGGAATTGCCTGAAGCCCTCTGCGATAAACCTATGAAGAGAACATTAACTGTACTTCAAATACTTAACGGCGTCCTATTAGAGAGGCAACACTGTGTTATCCGGTGAACCTTAGAAATACTAATTACTGGAATTTTGTTTAAATAATCTACCATTACCATTTGGGTGGAGGTTGGATAGAACATGGCAATGTTCTGATCTCCACGTGCAGAGTCTTGATCTTCAAAGCGCAGCGGTCCCTGCATTCTGACCAGGTTGTGTGGGCAGGCTTTGGGGTACAGACCATAGGGCACAGACCCATTAGAGCATCATTGACAGCGTCTGACCAAAAATGCAATAAGATGTAGCAATTGTGACCAGCAAACCAACTATATTGTTTTGAAAATGAGTAATAAATGTAAGTGACAGAAAAGCCCTGCCCTACTTGTTAAGCTGCAGTGTAATACAGAGGCTTGCACTGCAAAGCTTGACAAACTGTAGAGGTTTAACGCACCTGCCAACAAAGAGAAAAAACATTAGCTACAAATGCCACAGACGTGACAAGTGCAAACAAAATCCCTACAAACCTGACCATACATGGCAGGTACTGGCAGCCAAATGACTTGCGGTAGGTTAGTCATTATTTGGCTAACAGGACCAATGGCAATAGCTGCGCCCAGCTACCTACATACCTCATCAGACTGCTTAACGTTGTCATGTCGCTTTTCAAGGTCTGCATACTTTTTCCAATATCCATAGCAATATGGATAATGCGTGAAAAACCTGTCAAATGCTTTCCTGGCAGCTGGCAAGTGGTTCTGCAAGAAATACACAATAAAGGCAATGAATTCTTTCCTTAAAAAAACTTCATGTTATTTTTCAAAACAATTACTGTTTTAACATTGTCTCAAAAGTGATTGTTTTTATTTTTGTGATCTCTGCTGACGACACTGGCAAGAGCAACTGTCTTAAAACAGTGTCTAGGAAAGCCTGATGTATAGGTCTAGATTTGTCAGTGGA
Organism: Dromas ardeola; assembly: GCA_013398915.1. Lineage (NCBI taxonomy): Eukaryota > Metazoa > Chordata > Aves > Charadriiformes > Dromadidae > Dromas > Dromas ardeola. Next base: position 58,251 of record VYZM01005818.1, read on the forward strand.
ATATCCATGACTTGTTTTGGTTTTCCTTTTTATTTCTGGAAGGCTAAGGAAAGAGGGGACATGTACTAACCTCCTGCTCTACATACTGTAGTAGATATACCCATCCTGTGAAATCCTGGGGATTGTCCTCTACTACTTTCCAAAACTTGTCAAAATCTGGAGGGAAGCAAGCCTCAATATCTGTTGTCTGTAAACTTTCAATATTTGGAATTTCACTCTCCTGCGTGTTCTCTTCATTCAAGTCAGGGGAACTATCAGGTGACTGTTCCATCTCAGTTACACTCATAATTTCTGTACTGAAGTCCATATGCTGTTCTTCTGTTGCCGTTTCAGGGCCATTGTCTGTGCTGTCATTGCTTACAGTCGGCTTCTCCTCCTCTGTATTTTCTGCGTTCTCCATGGCTAAGCTTACTGATGTTTCGTAGTACTAGGTCCTGTGGAAATAAAGAGGTTCAGTATTCGTGCAGTGAGGATTCAAGTAGAACTTGGGCATGAATTCTCAGCCAAGAGTCTCCCAAGTGCTTCAGGCATCCATGTATTTCACCACAGACCTTTATCGATTAGATCTACTTCACTTTTGAGCCCAATTCACAATTAAAAACAGGCTAATAGCAGTCCTACTTTGTAACAGCTGCAGATACAAATCACTGTGTTTTTTCTAAAATCTAGCACAAGTAGCTATCGAGATACGAAACTGAACCAATACAGTTTTCCTGCACGAGTCTAGCAGGTTTAATACAAATAAAGAATTACGTTCAAATATATTCAATTCTCCTACCTAGTACAAATCAGTAACTTCTTCGCAAAATAAATATATGTTAAATTGTACCCTCAACGCTGAGCTGAACTGCATTAAGCAGTAACTGTGCAAAGCAAAGAATTACCATCAGCACTAGACTCAGTCCACATTAACGACGTCTACATAAACTAACCAGCATCACAGGGCCACAAAAAAACGTTTAGGCTAGCCCCTGACACGCAGTCACTCGCTCCCACACACAACTCAGATGTCAGGGGTTCCTCCTGCCCCTCAGGACAGACTCCACCTTCCTCCCACTATTCATTTTGATCTTCCTGCCAAATGCTGCTGCCCAGCCCTACCCTCCTCTGCAAAGGCCCGTCCAGCCTAACCCAGCTGTGTGCTGCTCTGCCAAATAGTGCTGAACCTGGGCGTAAGGCACTCCGCTGAACCTTCTCCAGGTTCAAGCCAGGTCCCAATGACTAACAGGTTCTAGATGACACAATACCCAGCTCTTAGCCATGAAAACAATAGCTCTTAGCTGTGAATCTATTCTGGATGAAGAACAGTGCCAGACCATCATCCCCAAATGCACTGAAGCAACTGCCACTCCTATTCCCCCTCGCTTCTCGTCAGAGGAGGTGACAGCAAGCAAGTTCAGCATTAAAAAAAAACAACCACAGTCCCCATCCCACTCTGTATCTCCAGAATTCTTTCCCACTGAAAGCCTGAAAAGAGAACAAACAGACCACTTGCTTTTACTTCAACAAATACAACAATGAGCCATCAATAATAAAGCTCAGGGAAAAAAAATGACAGAAAGGAGAAATATCTATACCCTATCTTCATAGATTCATAATCCTAAAAGTTTGGGTTGGAAGGGACCTTCAGCAGCTTCCGCACCTGAGATAACCGTTCATGTTTTCTTAGGAGTTCACCAAGCCAAGTACCTTTGGCACAGTGTTAAAGGGCCCACATGGTATACTCCGCAAGTTGTCTAAAAACTGTTTTTTTAAAAGTAGTTATTTTGATTCTGCACTGTATACATTGTCTGGCAATCACATAAACATAATTTCTTTCCTTTAAGGTAAACAGTTCATAATTCTGTAACTTTATATGGTAACTGTTCATAAAAACGAACCATTCATGCCATTTAAGAGTCATATGAACGCAATGTGACTACACAGAGCACTATACTGCTTGTGTTCTACAGGAAAAGAGGATGCTTGTGTAAGACGAGCACTTTAATTTGTTAATGACCAGTTCTTCCCCACATCCTGGGCCACTCTAGAAAGCCTGCATCTAAAGCCAGCTTCTTTAGTGAGTGTTGGAGATGTGCCTTCAATATTAAGAATAAATATAATTTATAAGTTAATAATATCAAAGTAGTGTCACTATGCCTTTACCAGGGCAACATACGGAAGAGATCTGTGCAATTAAAACAGCTGCTACCATTCAGAACTTCCTCTGTAAAGATTATAAAACCAAGGCATAAGAGGAGTGTGTTATGCACACAGCAGCCCCAAAACTTGGAAATGATAGTTTAAAGGACGTTTACAGCTCTAAAATTTTACAAAGCTAATGCAATTGTTTTTAAACATGCAGTAATTTATGACTGAAACTTATTCTGAAATTTGACAGATGTTTTCCCCCTCTAGCGAATTCAGAAGATACAGTCCAGCTTAAAAAATAACTCACCCAAATCTAGCTGTCTTCAGGGGAAGAGAAAGAAAGAGGGAGAAGCAGTCCTGGACCACCTCTGCACACAACATTTCAAACAGAATCTAAGTTTATTTGACAGTTCGCTTCCAACTGAAGGCATTCTGGAACACCCCCAGGGAACACTGGCATATCCCAAACTCTTCCAGTAACTGAAGGCTACGGCTGAGAGGATCGGCCCCACCTGGTACCAGAGGAATGCCCCGCAATCCAGGAAGCTGCAACAGCAGCAGGCACTGAGCTGGTGCACATCCAGCACAGACAACCACCAACCGGAGTAACTTAATTCCAGGAGTTTTTACATCACTCGGGCTAAATAACTAAATAGGAATATCAGATAACTACACCCACCAGCTTTAAATAATTTATGTCAGCGTATATTATTTAGCCTGTTTCAATTAAATGTTTATCGCATACAATACTGGCATTCATAAATATGAACTAATGGAAAACATCTAGGAAAAAACCCAAGCGGGCAGCACCAAGGCGTTTCAAGCCTCACTCCCACCCTCCCCGGCTCTATGAACCTTTTACCACCCCGGTGAGTGGCTACCCGGGCAGCACCAGCCTGGCCCCTCACGGCTACTGCCCAAAGACTGATGCTTTGGTGGCCAAAAGATAGCAATCATATAACAGTTTGGGTTGGAAAGGACCTTAAAGCCCACCCACTCCCACACCCTACCCTGGGCAGGGACACCTCCCACCAGCCCAGGTTGCTCCAAGCCCCGTCCAGCCTGGCCTTGAACCCCTCCAGGGATGGGGCAGCCACAGCTTCTCTGGGCAACCTGGGCCAGGGGCTCACCCCCCTCACAGCAAAGGATTTCTGCCTCAGATCTCATCTCAGTCTCCCCTCTTTCAGTTTAAAACCCTTCCCCCTCATCCCGTGGCTCCTCTCCCTGCTCCAGAGTCCCTCCCCAGCTTTCCTGGAGTCCCTTGAGGGACTGGAAGGGGCTGGAAGGTCTCCCCGGAGCCTTCTCTTCTCCAGACTACGATGTAATAAACCGGCACTCAAAGGCAGTGAGCTGGCCTATTACTGTTCAGAGGTTTACCGGCTGTTATAGCACATACATATTTATCCCAGTAAGTGAAGCCCGCGGGCAGGCCGGTTCCCAAGATGCACGGTAACGGCCAGCCAGGGGAAGGGCTGCAGGAGGCGGCGGTGCCCGTCCCGGCCGGCGGAGAGGCCCCCCACCTTCCCTCAGGCACACCCCGCCCGCCGCCGCGGCTCCCGGCCGGGCCCA
>VYZM01005818.1:62255-99224 GCA_013398915.1 Dromas ardeola
GGCGGCGGCCCATACAGAAATAAATCCATTTATTCGCCTCGGGGTCTCGTGTAAAACGCGTACAGTAACGGCAGCGGGAGGGACGGGCGGGGGGCGCGGGAGCAGCCGCTTTACCGGGCTGCCCGGGGAAAGGGGAGACAGGGGAAGGGTTAAGGGAGAAAAGGGGAGAAGGGGGAACGAGGAAGGAGGGAGGGAAAGGGGAACATGGGAAGGGGGAAAAGGGGAGGAGGGAAAGGGGAAAAGGGGGAAAGGGGAAGGAAGAAAGGGGGAAAAGAGAAGGGGAAGGCTCCTTTCCCCCGAGCAGGTGGCCATGCTTCGCCATGAGGCGCTCCCCGCACAGAGGAGCGTGCCCAGCCACCGAGCCAACGCTCCCGTGCCCCAGCAGCAGCCACAGCAAGCCAACACTGCACAGCGGTGTAAGTGGATTAAAAAAATACCTCTCTTTCACAAATACCACACAAAACCGTGTTGCACTGTATAATTATCTCCAGGATTTTCTTCCACGTAGCAAGCTTAGTGCTAAAACAAGTCAGAACATGACTATGCGGTAAGTGTGTTTATTCATTAGCAATCTGACGTCCACAGGCGGCTGTGCTGTATCGATGCAGAGCAGCAGGAGTGACTTCTCCCTGGCCCCAGCACGGCCCAGCGCGCTGCAGGCTCTCCGACAGCGGCCATTCTGCGTGGGGAACGCAGGGATGGTCCCGCGTCTCCCTGTAAACAGCTGTCCGTCTGTCCCAGCCAGGCGGCTGATTGAGTTTCACGCATGCACAGAGATCGTTAGTTTAGGTTGCTATCTCCAGAAATTCTTCTAAACTCTTCTTGATGTGTGGTGGCTGAGAAGCGGCGTGAGCTAACAGACTTGGACCCATCTGTGCAAAAAGCGCTCTCGATAATTTCGCTGTGGCTGTCCGAATGTTTCCTCCGGCTCCAGGCAAAGAGCCGCTGTTCGTCATATTTCCCAGGAGGTGCCACAGGACGACTAGAACTTTTTGCTCCACCGCGTAAGGCTTCCGTGGGTATAACTCCGTAACAAGATCTGCAAGAAGGACAACAGGTCATCACACAGTGTTTGAAGATTATTTTTAAAATGCAATTCAGAAGCAATCCCCTGCTTTGAGAGGTGTTTAAAAGCACTTAATGTCAAATCATCTTCTCAAAGCATCGAATGAAGGAATGCTCTGCACAAGAGCTTGTCTGCTGTTGCAACAGCATCAGCACTCTGACAAAAAATACCGAATTTCCCTACAAACACCCCTTTTATCCTCTCTCAGGAGTTTACACAGCAGCACTGGTACTGCTGATAATTACAATTTTCCATTAAATTAAAACAAGTAAAAGAAAGGGGGTTTTGAGGGTTTTTTCTTAGGATTATCGTAGGACCTTTATTTCTCACAGTGCACTGTGTAACATCTGATATTTTATGATGTCCTCTCTATCTCAGAAATAATGGTAGGTGTTTGCATTTAAGAAACAAAGTAGCCTTATACTATAAATATACATAGGATGAAGCATTTTCCCTATACTTAGACAATTACATCACGAATAAAGTATTTAACTGGGAAATGTTTGTCTTCTTGCCAGAATGTGTATGGACTCTTCTCATATATGTAATACAAACTACTCCAAAAAATCCCAGCAAGAGATTAGCCGTTTCAAGGTTGGTGACTAATGCATTCAGAAAGCATAAATTTAGGAATATTTCAAGAACAGGCTGTCCATTATGTTACTGAGTTCAATCCCAAAGCTACTACACACACAACTACCCTGGAAGTAAGCCAAATAATGGCTGTTCGGTTCAAGCATATTTCCCATAAAGACAGTCCTTGTTCGCTTAAAACATCAAAGCAAAATTCAGCACTTTTGCTAGTAATAACCCTCCATATTAAAACACGTATGTAAATTCTAATTAAAATTTGTCTTCAATTTTAAACCAAATTTGCCTTTAAATTCCTGACACCGGTTTCAGAAGACAACCATTATGAGGTCTGCCATCGTTGTGGTGACTGCAGCTCGCTTGCCAGCTTGTCTCCTTTACCCCTGAATGCCAATACGTATTATCAAGAGCCTTAAAACGCGAACAAGACCAACCGCAAAAAGTAAAAATCTACAGAAGTAAAATTCAGGAGTTAGTAGGAGCCAGCCTTAGAGAACAATGTATTTTCTGTGCTGGGAAAGCTCAGAAGAAGCAGTCACTCATTCCTTTCGTCTCTTCCTGGCGAGAGTACGAGTGAGTACTGTGAGAGGGAACGGGATGTGAAGGAAGGGAAGCAGGCGAGCCCCCGCCGGCTGTGCGCAGGAGCAGAGGCTGGCCCACCGGGGAGAGGTACGTCCCACTCGGTTCCTGACAGAACGAAACTCATTACAAAACAAAACTCATGCTCTGATTCCATATTAAAATTATTATAAGCTTAAGGCATTTATACATCTTCCAGGTACTTATACATCTTCCATCTGACTATATAGTAATAATCATCTTTGTTTTGTCAGCAATAGCTTCAATTTGCATTAGAAGGTGAAACTTGACAACTGCTGCACCATTAGTGCCCACAAGCTGCTGTGACAGAAGGAAAGATATACAGCCACCACCATCCTACAATGAATTTGCCTAATTAGGATGGTGCACAAACAAGCAAACATGCAAAATAAAACATCACGTTACCAGCAAGCTTTTCTGTCATGTCTTGTTTTGCTTTTCCATTCAGAAACTGGGCTTTAGTGCAGAATGGCTGGAGGAGCAAATAGTTGTCTAAATGCAAGGAACAAAACACATTAAAATTCTTGATCAGAAAATTAAACAGTCTGAAAATAAACACAATATGGAAAAATGTAAATAAGAACCTCACTTATGATATATTAACTTCAAAAAAAACAGTGATGTATTTAAGGGCATAAAAACATAAAAAGATCCTCTTAACAAGCCCAACTGCTAGAATCTGGTAGAGCACAGCATATTAATTTACTGAAAATACTAATATTCTGCTCCAAAGCTAAAATAGTTGAGGAATGAAAAGAGTTGTGGCATACACAACTCAGCAAGGATCTAGCTCCTTGACCTGTTGAGGAGATTCAGCAGTGTGACAAGCTTCTGGATAGTGAAACACAGAATCACAGACTGGCAGAGGCGGGAAGGGACCTCTGGAGATCATCTGGTCCAAGCCCCTGCTCAGGCAGGGCCACTGCAGCCGGTTGCCCAGGACCATGTCCAGATGGCTTCTGAGTATCTCCAAGGATGGAGACTCCACCGCCGCCCTGGGCAACCTGTGCCAGTGCTTGGTCACCTTCACGGCAAAAACCACCTGCTATGGAAAAATAACAAAAGCACCTACGCGCTTCTGACGAGTCCAGCTAGCCGTATTTCTTTCTTGGACTGGCGAATATTGAGACGACTTGTACAGTTTAGGAAGTGTGAGAATGAAACCAACGATTCATTACACAACGTCATGATTGGATGGAAACTACTTGAAAGAGTAACTCTTTACATTTACAATTTAATTAATACAATTAGAACTCTTTAAAATTAAGAGAGAGTAAATTACTTACCTAAGTGTTGACACAGAGCGTGAATAACGTTTGTGGCAGCTGCATAAACCCCTGGATTTTTGGAGTTCAGGTTGTTGTCTACCATGGCAGGAATTAACATGTTGATCACAGGGGATAAATTGTCTTTCAGCAATGGAATCATCTTGTGCATTGTCTCCAGAGCAACCTGATTTACTTTACTGTTTGAGTCATGTAAGCGAGACTTGAAAGCATCAAAGATCTGAAAAAGTATCCAAACAGCATCCATCGGAATTAACAATTAATGTTTGAGGTGGGTATTACGTTTCCTGCTTTATTGTTACACTTTAGTTGTCCGTCTTCGCGAAAGATGGCTCTGATATGCAAATACCTGAGATACTTTTTTTAGCAAATAAAGCAACATTCGGTATTTTTATACTGCGTATTATTCAACTGTATCTCACCTTGTCTGAATTTGAATCATTCCTATACAATGTAATGGAGGAAAACTAGCCATCTGCAACTTTCAGTATGACTAATATTTTCTGCAAGCAAGTATTTTTAGCAAGACATAGCTCTGTTTAGCAAAAAGAATGTTTTACAGGTTTAAAAACCATTCCCAGTTAAGATACTGCGAAGTTCCATAGAAGTATTTCACAGTTGCACAGCAGAGACACTGCACTGTTAGAAGACAATCTTGGTTTTCCTCTCATTATATCCATCTTTAGTTTACAACCATTGGACCTCATCACAGTATTTTTCTCCTACAGCACCTCCTTTCCTATTAGAAAGGATACTTACCTTAAGCTTTATCATAATAAAGACCTTTCCTCACCTTCTCCTAGACAAACAAAGCAGGCGAACTCCCAGCTGTGCTTCAGAGACAGTTTTTCAGATCTCGGTTAATCCTTGCTGCTCTTTTTGTAACCTGTTCCAATATTTTGATATTTACTGAACAGTGGCATGAAAAACTGCAGGCGGTATTGCAGAGATAATTCAAAGAGGGCTATCTCTAAGTGAAAATTTTCATCTTCTTCCTCCTGTTTACTTCCTTTACTACCTCTGTAGCTTACATATCTCCCCCTTGAGCATACCTCACCTGTTCCTCAAAGTCTTCATGTTGATCAGACATTCTTATGAAAGAAGGAGCCGCGATTTTTTTATCAGAAAACTCTGTGACACAACTTCAAAGACCTTTGAAATAAAATGTTTTCATACAGTTACCTTCACAATGTTTGCAACAACAAAGCCTTGATTGTTCTCTGTATCTGATAACAGCTGCTTAATGCCATTTATTCGATCACGGAAGTCTTTTGCATTCAATAAACCTATGATGTCTTTAACATACTCTTCATTTTCTAGTGAATTACGAGGAACTGTTTTTCTTGTGACTTCACGGGCTTCTGTAGTCTCTCTGTTGGAAAGGAAAAATTATGCAGTGAACGCATAAGCTGAGACAGGAGTCTTTAATCTCAGCCACTCTCTTTCCATCTAAGTGCAAATATGAGCAGTAAACAGAAAATCTTCTGATGAAGGACCTTCACTTTAAATATGGTGATTTAAAAAAAAAAATAATCACCTAATAGTAATTGTTGTTCCTGAAGTCTCAATATACGTTCCACTCTATGCATACACACCTATCACACAAGAGAGAAGCCTCAACTGGGCAGGAGCCCTGTGCTGCTGCGTGTTTCTGTACGAGAGCAGCCGGGGGCGGTTGTGCCTCCAACAGTTCTGAACTTCCCTATTCCTTTACTCTCAAAGTACTTTAAACACTTTTTACACACTGATCCCAGTCTAGGTGGCACCTAAGCAGCGTGCCATGCTGAGGTGGAAATTCAACAGCTCTTCATAGAGTATTTTGAGACAATTTTTCTGTAGCATCTAATCTTACTAGACAGTCATGGGAAGAATTATAAAATCTGAGGAATCTGTCCAGGTAAGTATCCTGCAGTTACAGACCAGTCCAGACAGAGTCGCTAGCTCATTCCTAATTCGTGGACAGAAGTCTTTAATGGAGAATGGAATAAACATCTTTCTTGTATTTTCAAATTCAAACCTATCAGGTCTGTGAGAACAAAAAGCAGCATCAAAATCGCCTGCCCTGCTGGTGCATCACAGGGCACTGAGAGGACCTGAACCAAAGAGAAGGGAGTCTTTGGCATCAGCAGTAAGTAGCACCTCTTTTAAGGAAGTGGACACGTAGTTTTACGTGCCAAAGCAAAATTTACTATCAAATGTGGAATTAGCTATTATTTTGAATAGTAGAGAGTGCGTTAGAGAAGTCCATTCCTGAACAGATACGGTTTCTTCAATGCGGAGGCAGTCACAGCCCCTGTGAACTCTATATTCTTGGATGCCTTTTTTTGGGTTGATTTAAATTTTGAGGGGTTTCTTTTTCAGTTCAATAGGAGACCTATTAGAAGACAAAACAGAAAACTGAAAATGGACAGAGTATGCTCTAAAACCTTCAGCATCCCCAGTTAGGATCTAACTAAATACTTAGTGTACAGGTACATGCAAAAATAGGTAACTTGTACTGCAGCTATCATTAGGCATGATTTTTCTACAGAGTCTGAACGGCAGTATCTTGAACTGATGGTGATGTGGATCTACTGTGAATTCCAAGTGTTTTGTGTACTGTGTGTATTTTCATAGGCAGTCAGTAGACAAATTCACTTTAAAACACACAAAGCCATTTTAATATTACCAGTTACCCTATTTAAAAGAGTTTATCTGGGACATGTCAAGTTTTTCTTTTTCCTTCAGGTATGTTTAATGTTCACAACCCTGTTGCGAACGTTTCTATACTCCCCTCCTGCGGTGAGGCTGTTATCCTAGAGGTCAAGTTACTACCAAGGTAACACAGTGATGATCGTTACCTGTCAGTGATGTTGAGAGCATCTCTGGAAGTAGACGATGACCTCGAATGTCCAACACTACCAGTATGGGAACGTCGTCCTTTCGCTGAGGGTGTATCTAATGGCATCTCCCCCAAACCCTGCACAAAGGTGCAACCGTTTATTAACACAGCTGTTAATTAACAGTTCTGCACAGCTGGAGATGCTGTGAAATCAGGTCTGACAGCCATGCAAAGTAGGGGAGCAAAGCGCATTGTATCCCGCGTATCTGCAAGGAGCAAAGGCAGGCACAGGGCAGCTAACGGGCAGCACCTTCCATGCTGTAGTCACTCGATGACTCGTCTTGCTCCGAATGTGCTCCCCCCGTTCCCTGCAGGTTCATTGGCTACACCTGACAGCCACTAGTACATGTTTACATTTCTCTGCTGTTAAACAAGAGCTTTTCCACACACCTTTTCACGTAGATTGTTAACAGATTCCTTAATGTAAGGCAAATCCTTGGTCGGCACATACTTTTCAAGCGTTTTATCAAAATCAGGGTGAGTCATCATAGTGAAGAGCATCTTTCGACCATAATACCTGCAGGGCAACAGACCACGACATATACATCATAAACACAGATTTGCTTTGTAACTCTATTGATAATTATAGGTGTGTAATTCCAAAATATAAAAGTGCAGGAAGATTGCTATCTACATGTGTAACCAGACACCCTCTTCACCCTCCCACAAAGAAACTGTGCTCAAGAATCACTAGTTAATCAACAACCAAGCAAATTAATGAGAACAGTCTTCCATTTCAGCTGTCTTTAAATAGGATGGTGCAGCCTTGTCAGTCAGCCAGCGTGGATCCCAGTGCCAGCACTCCCTCCTGGCCTGTGTATCGTCTCTGCCCAGCAGAGTGTGTCCCCTGAGCCCCTCCTACAGCCAGGCTGGGCACAGCTTAACAGTCTTGGCAGTGCTAGGGCAATGCCTGGACTCAATGATCTTAAGGGTCTTTTCCAACCTTGTTATGGTTTGAGGAACCCACAACAATTTATTGTCATTTAGACAATTATTCTCTCACCCGATGACCCCTCCCCACCTGGGAAAGGGAATCGGGGAAAACCAAAGAAACCTGAGGGCTGAAATATAAACAGATTTAACAGAATAAGACCAGATAATTAACATTAATAATACTCAAGAACCAGTACTGATCCCGATACCAATATAAAACACACAAGGATCACACCCAGCCCACTCTATCACAGGAAGCCGTGCGCTCCCCGCAGGGACAGCCAACGTGGGACCCTGCGAGCGCTGCGAGGGCGGGAGGAAGGGAAGGGCTCAGGGCTCCGGCACCGGGGTGAGGAGTGCTCAGGATCGCGGCCATCAGAGAGAGAGAGAGAGAGAACTCCTCAGCAAACTTTCTAATTTATATTGGATGTGACATTGATGGTATGAAATAACCCTGTTGGCATCTTGGGTCAAATGCCCGGGTCTCGCTCCTCCTTGTCCCTGCCCCGGCAAGCTCAAAAGCACTGAGACCTTGAAACCTACACACCAGGGCTGGCTATAAAGTAAATATTTTCACAAATTCAGACACTAGAGTCTTCTAAAGTGCAGTTTTCCCAGGCACTAGAAGAGAAATTACTCCTGGGTTGCTCAAACCAGGACAAACCTAAATGATGCAGAGGAACACACACTGGGCTGTGCAGAGGTTTCAGCCACCTGGAATGCGCTTAACTATTAACCATACTAACCTTGTTTGCTGTGAACTATCCTGTGCAAACCTGGCTATTGCAGGGAAAATCCGATCAGCAACAACTTTAGTTCCAGAGAGAATCCGCTCTGGTCCCATAATCTCTACGATGTCCAGGAGGTGCTGGGCTGTGCATCTTCTCACCGCTGAATGCAGGTGGCTACAGAAAACACAGCTGCTCAGTAAGAACTCATCACAGGAGCTAAACACTATTTACGTGCTCTACCAAATGTGGTATACAAGTTCTCTTTTTTCATCTTTAGCATAATCTACAACTAGGACACTGCTGATTCGCAAACACTTATTCTGGCTGTATAGAAAAGTCATTGTGGAGCAAAGACGACTAACTCTATTTAAAAGGATTTGATTAAATTTGATTTCAATCACCTAAAATCCCAAACTACAAGAACGCTAATGAAAAAAGAAAAATTATACTATTTTTGTTTAAAGCCAGTTTCAGCCTCTAATTGCGGCTTTTGGATTAATAAAACCAGTAACCTTCTTTTTTTTAGAATTTAATTTCTAGTTTTCCTTAAAATAACCGTAAAATATTTTAGAAACCACAGTACTACGTGTTCTTTCCATCAACCTTAAGAAAAACTAGTCCCTATGCTCAGAAACACATCTTGTGTATTTTATATCAATTGAAATTAAATTAAGCAGTATTCTATTGACTTCTAAAAATCTTGCGGAAGTCTATTTTCTACAAAACAGGGGCCATTAAAACCCTGTGCTGATGAAAATAAGAGCAAAGCTGGAATCAGTTTTCAAACTCGTGCAGCAAACTAACCTTTTATATAAATTCTGCTGCACCTGCTGATCCCACGTGTTTTCAGAATACACAATTCTGCAAATTCAAACTTTTCCAATGTCATTTTTATCTTTGGATTAAAAAATCCTACTTTGAGGACAGTTTCGCTGCACTCAATGAGACACGCCTATGGCTCATCGTTCATGGGGAAAACCAGGTTTAAAGGAGAGAGCTAAGGAAAGAATGGACCTGGTAAACCACGTCAGTGCCTCCCCAGCTTTGCAGTCTGATGTGAAACTCCAGCCTTCTTCCTGAATGCCTGTCTTCCCATTTCACCCAGATTTGCCTTTTCTCTGGCTCCACGGACTACTGCTGGGAAAGCCGTCCCCAGCTGCTGGCTGCCCTGGCTGGTGTCAGTGCTGTCGCCGTGCCCGCCTCAGGAGAAGGGACCAGCCCCGGACTAACTCCTGCCACATCCACCCGCCGGAAACCAACAACTGGGAGCCTTAAAGACCCCACTCCGTGGAAACAAATAAGCCCCCGCTCCCCGCCCATGCCCGCTGCTCGTGCAAAACAGTTGGAAAACTTTTTGTATGCACATAAGACCTTAGAACAATTCATACAGATAAGAAACAAGATTTTAAAGTTTCTGAAATACAGTCACTTTCAGACCTAGCCCTGGAACCATGCTCTGGGACCAAGCATCTATTCATAGAGCTGAGTTTACAGCAATAGTCTTTAGAGCAGCATCTCACAAAAGCAAACAAAAATGGTTTTAATTATTCTTGTTGGTACAGTCAAAAACAACTTTGTAGCTGATGAAGAATCAGTATATATGCCTACTCAGGGTTGCAAGCATTAATACTTATGATCGCAGTCGGCTTCAAATGTGTTGAGCAGAAAATAGGAAAATTTTAAAAGGTCTTTGAACTGTAGGCAAAATCAAAACTGTTAACTTGAATACGTTAAGTTGTGGGGAATATAAGCAACTCAATGTAAGGCCAAATTTAGAAAAGCTATCTTTGTGTATAGCTGTGTCAAATAGAACCTTTCTACTTCGTACTGCAGACACGTATAATTTTTCTCCCAAATTTCCGCTTTTGAAAGCTAATTCTCAGATTCGCTGTTACAGCCTCTAATGAGGATAGCTCCAGATGTGCCGCAGGGGGTTTGCTGCTAATACGGCCAAAGCTAGAACAGCTGTAACTTGCAGTGCCGTTTAGGCCATCCACTGATAGGTCACGTATTGAAAACATACTGTATGCCATGATTTAGACACTCCTTTGACTGAAGTTTTCTTAGCTGTGAAGAAATTAATCCCTGCTTCAAATGCTGCATTCAGACTCACAGCTCAGATAATTTCGATGCCTTAGATACCTGAAAATGTGTCTGAGTGCACAAATTGGAGGGGTCAAATCTTTACAGGTCTAGAAAACGCATAAGGCTCGGTCAGTGTGTTTGTGTCTGCCACTGAAATGGCAGAGATCAGATGGAGCCAGTTACGATCACAAGCATCGCTTGGCCAAGGATTTCTGAAGAAAAGATGGGAATTCATAAACAGACCCCTTTACATGGCTTCCGAATTTAAGCAATGTGCTGTTACTGTCTGCTGCTCTTATATTCACCAAAACAACTACATGCAGGCATGATTCATAAATAATTTAAATCCCAAGGCTGATATTTGCCTTTCAGTTTACAGTTCAGGTAATTGTAGTATGGCTTTCAGGAGACAGAACCAAGACACTCTACAACAGCCAGCTTCCCAGGAAACAAAACAGGAAACAAAACATTTTGAATCAAGACTAACTCTTACGATTTGTAGCCGTGCAGAAAGTCTAAGGATTGATTTATAATGTGGCATCTGAAATATTTAATGGAAGGGATAGGCTACGAGAAATGTAGTTTATTAAATGTCATTTAAGTGATGAGAGCTAGATAAGAGATCAAGTACAAGTAGGTATGTATCTAACACACTGGACTGCCGAATGGCTTGATTAAATATTGCTGTTACAGTGAATGAGGACCGAAAAGAAAAAGAACAACATACGTAACAGGGAGAGTGAAAGAAAGGAAGGTAACGTCTACTAGAGTCTGAGGTGAGCTAGAGGTCAGAAGCAAACCATGCAACCAGAAATGGAGGCTTGTCATGTTTGAGGCACTCAAGAAAATAATGGCCACCACCACTGTAAAGGAAAATAAAATGCAGACAAAAAGACTATTAACCAGCCAAGCCTAGAGAAGAACGGGAAGTCAACCAAGACAGCTGCAGCTAGAGAACTGTAGGTTACAAACCATCTTTCGAAATAAGTAGTGCTAGAAACTGAAAAAGACAGGCATTGGATTGCAGAGCAAGTGAAGAATGAGAATGCTGTGTGAGCTTTACTAGGCAGAGCAAAAGAGCAGCTTCCTAAGAATATGATACTAACAGCAAATAAAGTTACTGAAGAATTGCAAAATGACCAGAAAATATACCAAGCTCCAAAATCAACAGCCAACTTCTTACATGACGTACAGAAAGAAACAGGGGGGCTACATTTTACTGTTACGCCAACAAACGTTGCCCTGGGTAGAAGTTTTGCAGAGCTGACTTACTAGATTTTCAAATTTCTGCCTATTTTATTTTGATTTTTTTTTTAAAAAAAGACTGTATTTGATAAATTTAATCTAGGCACAAGTTATTTCTTTATAAAGTCTTTGTAAGAATTACCTTTGCCCTCCATTTATAAGAGAACAAAGTGCACGTGCTGGAGTCACATTATTAACCATAGCCTTCAGTGCTTTGTCTACCTCTTCCCTTATAAATGTGTTGGATTCACCAGCTTTGTGCAAAAGGACTTTTACTGTATTATCTAGTTCTTGATCCATGCTCTTTTTCAGGTAGGTGAACAAATCCCCTAAACAGACCACAGCAGCTCGAGAAACACCTGAGCGTAAATTCTTGACCTGCACACAGGAAAAACCCAAACAAACAATGAATAATGTTTACAAAATATACTTTAAAACAAGTCAAGCTTAATATTTTCCCTTGTAACTTTTAAGTAACATTAAAAGCAACTGAGAAATACATTTCTAACTTGATTCACAACGTGCGAGAATTAAAATATATACACATGAAAAAGAATATAAAGTTACAATCTAAATTTTTTCAGTCTCTTAGCAAATCAGATCAAATGTTGGTATCTGAAGTATGAGCTGCTTTGCTGAACGACAGGCTCATCCTTTTGAGACTGTCCAACAGGAAAACTACTCACCGCTGAACATGTCACTTCAGTGTATCTCAGAGCTATAAAATACATATACACACATATAGTCAGTGAAATATTCTGATAGCAAAATTTAACCTCTTGAGCCACAGCCAGACTTGTTTCATGTAGCTTTGCAGTCAGAACAGTCGCATGGTAGGCAGACAAACATCTAACAAAGTTCAGACCTTCAATTTTCTTCTCCCTATGTCAAAAAAAAAATAAAAAGATATTTAAATTCAAAACATTTGCAAATTTTCATAAAAATATTAAATCACAGAATTCTAAGACACCAAATAGCAAACCAATAAGATTGTAAAATAAAGCAATGACTTATAATGTAGGAAATTCTTTCAAAGTGAGTCTTCCTTTTAATGTTGTAGTAGGAGTATTTTAGCACACCGGGCTCTGAATTCTTTCCTACAGTTCTGTCCACAGCTTGCACTAGCGGCAACTAAAGGATTACTTTCCTTCCCCGAGCGGAAAAGGCTACAGCAGCCCTGTAGCCCCAGTTCACCAGTCAGAGCCCAGTACAGCCTCACATTCCACAGAAAAAGGCGAGAAGATATCGGTGGGGGCCTGCCAGAACGCTGCTGAAACTCAGCCACCTCTGCAAGTCTCTGAAAGCTCAGCTATTAAGCCTCAATTTACAACAGTTACAGTTTAATCTAGATTTGGACTGAAAAAAAACCTTTTTTTTTTTCTCCTGTATCACTTGCAATCCTCCTCACTATTTTTCACATTATGTCCATTTTGCCGTTTTTGTTTTTTTTTTTTTAAAGTAAGTGATCAAAATAAACACCTCCCACATTGCATTCAGGTTGTAGACAGATGTTGACACCTACCAGTCCTCATCAGCTAGAAGCGTCAAGGCTTCTGCCAGCGCCGTTTCTGGTTTTGCAAAGGGCTGCAGTTCTGAAGGGTCCATTATTTCTGGGCTGTGAGTGACGGATGGGGTCCGGTCCTTATAGCGTCCTCGTGCCCCAAGAGACATTTCATCTGCAAAGCGGTGAAGCATAACAAATAATTAGCATTATCTGAAGGAACGAATTCATTCAAAGGAAGGAAAGATAGAAAGTCTGGAATATAGATTGCTGCTACTAAGGGACCAGGTTTTCAAGAAGACAGTTACATCCACAATTGTTCAGCATCTTATTCAGGTCAATTAATTTTTCGCAAACAACCACCACTTCAAAATCGCAAACACAAATGCAGTGGGTTGTTTAATGTAAAAACAGATGCAGATCGTACTAAACCACAGTGAGGAAAGACACAACATGGTAAAATTTAATGAGACACTTCTGCAATCCTAAAGACCTTTGACCATCATCAGAATGAGCTACTCTGAAAAGATCTCTACTGCCTATTTTCAAGGCGTCTCAGTGACAAAATGCACACAGAAATGTTTTGCTTGGAGAGAGAAGGGGTTGAAAGATAGTTGATTTGCCATTAATATATTACATCATTTAAGTTGCTGAGCAAATAACAAACCATCTCATGTTTCAAACATCCTCCTAACAAAAAAAAAGTTTCAAAGGGGCAGTGATGAATTCTGATCCCCTCCACCACCCCCCAAAGTCCTCATCTTCCAGAGCACCTCGGGACTGACCACTGTCCAGACAAATCATACTACACCCGATTGTATTTTGGAACTGTCCCACTTTACATATCCAAATATTTTAACTGTCTGTAGTTTACTGTAGCAACTTACCAGAATCTAGCAAGGCCGAACATTTTGTCTTCTTCAAACTGGATGTTCTTTTTAACGAAGTATTCAAGGCCGCGTTTTCTAATGACAAAGATACATTTCTTGATGATGTTAACATATCCCCACAGAGATTTAGCTCTAGAAAATAGAAGGAAAGGTCCAAACTACAACAACAAATCACAAAAACGGAAAAAAATAGCATTTACAGTCCTAGTTTGTCTTCTGAAATTTTTCTTAACTACAGTCTTACAAGTATTTCCCATAAGCACTTTACTCTCTAATTTGCATTATAAGACTGTAACAAATGACTAAGGAGTAAACTGCAGTGTAAAATTAATCCCAGTAATACCTCATGTCCCATTAGACAGTCATGATTTTTGGTAATTATCACAGAATTTCCATTTCAGCAGCATTTACTAGTATGTTATTCATTTAGACAAACACTAAACCTCACTTTCTGTTGTCATTTTCTCTGGTTCATTCAGTTTCAGTCTTTCCCAAGGGTATTCTTCCTTTTCTTCAAGGTCTTTGACTTCCTGATGCTCTTTATGACTCTGATCCTTCTCTTCTCTTTTCTTCCGCTTCATCTTTTCCTGGACAGATTTTGACATGGTGACTTTTATCTGCAGAAAATTAACACACCCGTTATAATATGCAATATAACGTAATGCGCAAGTTACCCAATAACTTGTTACCCAGTTCTTGAGATTGTCTAAGGTAAGCATGTAAAATTACTATTTTCCCCATTATTCTACAAAGCAAAAGGCAATTATTCATATAAATATTACATCCAATCCTGAAAAGAGCTGACTGTGTGCTTTCTGCATGATAAGTGGTCCTACTGGCAAAGAGAAGCAATATTCCAAGTTTAAACATTTAAGGGAAATAATAATTTACTCTAAAATATCTGACTAGTTAGAGAATTAAGGTTTAGAAGACCTTAAGGTCTTCTATTTCTCTGGCAGGACCTTAAAGGTCATCAGAATTTTAAGTAACAAATACAGAGTCTACGCTAACTCACTCACATTTAAGCACACAGGGGGTTTTTTAAACAGTGGTCTTTAACAGTGTGATCTGTGTGTAATCCTTTTCTCTTATATGTTTAAGACAATTAGGGTTCTTCATGAAAGCTCAGATTTAGCTCAGACATTAACCTACAGACTTGGGCAGGAAATGACTTTTTTTGCACTCACTGCATCCCCAGTAAATACACAGTTGCTCACACAAAAAAGAAAAGCTTCCATAACAGAGACCAAAAAAAAATTGTAATATTTTAAGGTCTAACTGTTAATCCTTCATCCAGGATAGCAAAACTATGGTTCAGTGCTCTTCTCTGATTCCAGCACTGCCTCGAAAACAGGTCTTAGGATCAGCTACTGAAGTACTGGCAAATACTGGTGGATCTATACAGTGCTTAAAGAGATCCTCATACCATTGATTTTTTTTAAAATCTAAAATACCACAGGACCAAAAAACAATTTACACAGTCCACTTCATTTGGTATCGACAGTCTTGGTAATTGGTGCCATTTGTAATGCCCATTGGAGATGTGAACACTAGTTTCCTATGCCAAGGCCAAATTTATTTCCTATGTTGGTACTAATCAACAAGTGACACCACAGTCCTGTCTTATTTCAGCTGTGTGGACAACCTGCAGTAAGTCACCTTACTGAGGAAACGTAACCCTTTCTTTATTTAACACTTCTTAGAAAAATGATCATAGAATTACAGAATGGCTTAGATTGGAAGGGACCTTAAAGGTCATCTAATTCTAACCCCCTGCCATGGGCAGCGTAATACTCAACATAATGCTGAATTACAAGAAATTTCTGGTTTGGGCTTAATATAACATTCTGCAAACATTAGAAGAAACCAGTATGTTCTCATTGCTGTTTGCAAAATGGTTAAATAAGTAGTCAGAGCAAAAATTTCCACGTAGTCAACCAGATGTTGACAAATTGTTAATACAGCTTTAGTCTTCACCTTATAACAGAACTCAACGAGTAACATCAATAAAAGGACTTGTATACTATTGCAAGTCACCTGAGCTATGAATTAATCTATTTTAATCAAAACAGATTTTAACAAAAAAATCTTGTTTACCGTAACATAGAGACTACAAAACTGTAGTCAGCTGTATTCATACATATAAAAACAGGAAGGAAGACAACAAAAACAGTTCTGAAATTCTTACCTCCTTTTCGCTTTCAACATGGAAATGAGACGCGCTGTTCTGCGGGATGCTTCTCCCGCGGACGCCTGGTGAGCGCTCAGGCTCCTCCTGGCCAGCCTGGCCATCTCCATTCGCTACACACGCTACGCACTGGCTGTATGTTTGCGCAGAAGGAGGACTTCCAAAAACACCTGAAAGGCATACCATGTTGTGCCCTCACCAAAATAATCCTTTTATTCAGCAGAACTTAGTGAAAACTAAAGGAAACCAAAAGTAATTCAAGATAAAAACATTGCTATTATACTAGGACGGATGCACGTACAAGTGTGCACCGGGCTAGAGCCACAACCCAACCCCCACAATTTGCTGCCATTCTGTGTTGGAATGGAACAGCATATCCAGTAACTGCACAAATTCCAAGCATAATTCCTTTTATTCCCATATGAACTGGAGATTCTTCAAAATCTAAACCTTGTAAGGAATCTACTTCTTCTCCCACTCTATAAAAGTACACTTTCCCTCATTTTAAAAGCACAATAGGAGATCATTTTGGTTTTGCAATACCTTTACCAACAATTACAACTGCATCTTCAGACAGGACACTTGGTGAAATGAAATCTAGATTGTTCATCTCTGGAAAACCAGACATTGACTCCGCAAGACCTTAAAAGAAATTTAAAAAATCACACAATGTAAATCATGTCGTTTATGCTTTGGTACATGTTGTATTCTTCTAAAATGTCACCATACACTGACATCTGAATTTATCACTTGTATGAATCAGTACATTCTCAAGTTACTGAAGTTGACGGGATTTACTAAATATCGATACCCTCAAAATCGTGGAAAGCATATAGCAAATAAAACCTCTGCCCATGTTTGTAAGAGGATTTTTAAATCATCTGATTCCACTGAAAAAAACCCAGAAGCTTCAAACTCGCTTAGTGGAAGTCTAGAACTGTTTCTTATGTAATTCAACACAATTGAATCAAAACAGAATTTGCTAAAATATTTTTTCTCCAAGCAGCACTTCATGCTGTTTCCCTAATAAATTAGGAGTCCCTCAAATTCTTCAAAGTGGATGCCACGTTATGTACTTCTATATTGGCTACACTAGTTGCAAATAAAATGCACACAGAAAATTCTGATGTAGGGAACAGAGCTCCTAGGATGCACTAAAACGACACAGTTAAAACTGTCATGTAAAGTATAATAGTTTAGGTTCTCTGATTTTAGCAATGAACAACAGACTAATTTAAAACCACACTTCTAAATCTGTTCATTTATTCAGTGAGATATATAAGAACTTTGTCCTCTTTCCATGCCATATACTATCGCTTGACTTTTAATTTTAACTGGCAGTCGAGTTTCAGTTAATGTCAGGAAAAACCCCAACTTGTTAGCGTAAGTATAAAGACTAGGAAAGAGGAAACCAAGCTAAACAACTGGAAAGGTATTTTCTATAAAACCTGTTTTACAAAAGGCTATTCACAGCCCCAGTTTTTGCCATAAATGGAGCTCAGATGAATAGCAATGTAGCAAACTCACAAACCTTTTGAATGCTTAACATTTCTTTGGTGCTCCGTATTTTGACTTTTAAAAATAGTATGTGACACCTCTCCTTGCTGCTTCTCCTCATAATCTCCACATCCGTTGCCACAGTTCAAACGTTGGCCAACTATGCTAACGTTAGAAGTCCCCTTATCATCAAATGCTTGCCATGCAAAAGGAAAAAAAAAATCAAATATTAAAGAAAAAAAAATCATTTTTCCTGTGTACTACAGGATTCTCAAATAGTTACATCTTCAGAAATTTTTAAACTCTTTAAAAAACACAAGAAAGCTGCAGGAGGGGCTGCAGAACAACTGAACCAATTGCTGGGCAATTCAGTTCCCAGGACTGTAGCAGGGCAAATAATGTATTTGGAAGCAGCCACCAGAAAACGGTATAATCAGAGAAATCTGTCTCCTTTTATGACACAGCAACAGCCCTTGTGGGCAGGAAAGAAGTCAGAGATGCCATGTATCCCCCCAGGTACACGTGCGCAGAGCAGTTACCAAAAGCTCCATTCTCCACACCGAGTAACAGACACATCAAGTGACCGTTCTGTTCCGCCAAGGAAGCGAGGTACACGTTGATATGCATAGCCAAATACCTGTGCTGCAGTTATGTTCTGCCACATTCGGGTCTCTGCCTCTTGCTGAAGATACCCTTGCAGGCTGTGATTTGCTGCCAAGTAGTGGAAAGGCGTCTGACCTGTTAAAGTATAAACCGAATTTTTATAAATAGAATCCTACATGCTTGTCAGAGCCCAATTAAATAACACATAGTAGCAAAGACATCAAGAGCTTTCAGTTTCTCCTCCCCAGCAATAGTTGGTCAGTAATAAAAGGGAAACAGTTCATGATTCGCCATAAGAAACACCTATATTGTTGTCGTCTTATTGCAGAAAACCAACCCATTCCTTCTTCAGTTTCCAGGCTATAATAAGCAAACCTTATCCTTTCTCTTAGCTCATTCTCCTTCTTACTCATTTGTTTAGGCTATGGTTCACATACCTTCTATGGCAGGCTAAAGTCTTCATGAAATATTTACTCCCCCTGGCAGTACTTCACTAACTGCACTGCGTTACTATGGCTGCACAGAGAAACTCTTTCACATTAAAAGCCAGCACAACCTAGAATAATATAATTAAGCAGCTATTGTATAGAGCAATGTATTTTTAGACAGGACATATAAAAATCAAGCTATTAAGCAACGCAATCTTATATGAAAAATATATTACAGATGTCACTGCCTTTAAGATTTAACCAAGATCAGCAGAGACCACGGGTGAGAATTCCAAAGCAGCATTAACATCCCAGTTCCACTCACGTTGTTCTCCTCCTCTGGGGGCCTGTGGACACGGGGGAAGTCAGGGACTCCTGGCTGTAAACCCCGCTTTCGCTGCAGGAGCCCATGCCGGGGGTGGAAGCGTGGGTGGGGGAATCCGCGGACAGATCCAGTTTAAGAGCAGAATCAGGACTTTCCAGATCTGAAATGTTGCTGCTTAGCTTTGCCCTCTTCTTAGCTGCACTGTTTCGTAGAGATCTGAGTGAATTCTGCATCTAAACAGGATTGAAAACAAAACGACAGGGTTTATTCACTGCATAGGGAAAAAGTTTTTTTTAAGCAAAAGAAAGTATGTTTCCGAGTGTTCAATTCCCAGGAGTTCAGTGCCCATGCCTCTGTTGGGCAACCGGACCGAATATTTATATAGGTTATGCGGGATTATAACCGTGCCTTTCACTGTTTTGCTTCACAAGAATAAACATGCTATGAAACGCAAATTCCCACAGACACTGTATTCTAGCTTCATTTTGCAAAACACAAGAATAGATTCCTGCAAAAATAAATCAGCTGCTCTTGTTTTTTTTAACAGACTAAAGGCAGCATTTGACGGCTGCTCATACACACGATTGGGACGTCAGGCTTTTCACATCTGAACTGCACAAAGATGCAAAATATGCCGAAGGGAATCCTGAAAACTGTGCCTAGCAAGCAGAGCTCCTACTCAAATAAGCCGGAAAATCTCTGCTGCATATTCTCTCCTCTTTTTACCAAATATATTTGATGTAAAAAAATTCTTCCCCTACCTGTTTAGCACCAAAATTACTTTCAGTAGCGACTCCAGGATGGAAGACGAAGACAGTAAGGCAAAGCCATTAAGTCCTACTGCAACTGCTCTCAGATCCACAGGGACTAAAGACAGGATTTGCAATTCAAACAATGTCTATGAGCTGTGACCGAAATACGGACGTGTTGCACAGGATCATGCAGGGAAGATCATACAAAATGCCATCACGTGTGATACCTCTGCCTCTCACGTAATCAACACTGCAGCGGTGTCAATTCGTACTGGTGAGGGCAGTGTGGATGCAGTTCCACCTCCCCAGCACCACCTGAAGTAATCCGCCATGCCTCTGCCTTATTTTTCTATGTTGGGCACTGGTGCAGCTGTTTGGTATTTCTCAAACATCAGAGAGACTTGAGCAACACGGCGAGCGACAGGGTCCTTCGGCAGGCACTGGGCACACACTGGCATACACACGGGCTCCATGCGCTGGGGGATCCCACCGGACAACCCACGGAACAAACAGCCAGGCAGCATCTCCAGCTACACCGGCTGCAGAGTATTTCATGGACCAGTAAAGGGAAATGCTACAAGTCTGTTTGACAAGTCTCACGGGTCACAGAAAGTATGTATTTTTAAAGGTATTAAATATTTCAAATATTTTGTTAGTCACAGGTTGAGTGGGATGCTCAAAACACTGCTCACAGAATACACATTATTACTAGTGGATTTCCAGGTGCAGGAGGGACGCCGACCTGCCAAGCCTAACGCCAAACGGGTCTGTGCCATGTCAAACAGCTGCAGGGGACACCACACTCACCCAGCTTCACGTCAGCTCTTCGCATTTTACTCCATGAAAAACTGACCGAATTCTGCGAGAGCTGGGACACGCTGGGTGGGTATCGGGGACAGCGTGGGTATCGGGGACAGCCCGCTTCAGCAAAGCCGGGAGGACGAGGACACTCCTGGGCTGAGTCAAGTACGTTATTCCTTATTTTGGGCCCTTTGCTGTAACTAGAGGATTGCTCCTTAAACCTGGCGTGAAATTTAAAATGAAGTCCAGATAATGAGAACAGAAGCTGTATAATGGCCCATAGTTCTGCCTGGGTACTACGGAAACTGAAAACATTACGACTTTGGCTCTGAGAAAAACAAGGGAAATTAAAATGTCTGGAACACACAAAGCGTGCTTCAACACTCGTATTTATTGCTTGACTTAGCTTCTATCAGACACCCAATGGTACCTCATTGAAAACCTGCTGTACTGATGAGAGTGTCACAAAATTTAAGTCAGAAACACTATTTTCTGGCTCTCGTTTAGGAAAAAAAAAAGCTTACAATTTATCAACTGTTAAAAGAGCATTATGTCACATTTAAACAAACCTCTTCTTGATCCACCTCCTCGTCATCAACACTGAGCTCCGAAAGATCGGCCGCAAGCTTCCTGTCCACTTCGTTCAGCCACGTGTCCTCACACTCCTGCTTTCTCCACTTTGTCAGGTTTAATTCCACCCTGTCGGGCAGGGGGCTGGCCAGGCGGGGAATGGGGGGCACGGGCCTGGCCCCGGCCAGGCTCCTGCGGGAGGTCGGGTGTCTCACCAGGGTGGGTTTCAGCTGCAGAGGAGAATGTTTCTCCTGCACGTTCTCCCCTGAAGAAGACACGAGCAGATGTCAGTCCTTGGGAGGGGCAGCAGGAACACAGCACTCACCACAACAAACTTCACGGCTCATTTCTGTATCACACCAGAAAACTCCTTGTACAATGACGTGAGTGTTAAAAAACATACTTATGCACGCAATTTTATTTACTATTATAAATACATTTCAAGGACACGTTGTTTGGCCGAGTATGAGCAAATCCGAACAAAACCAGCAAGAACATAAAACCAGCTGTACTGAGTCGGGCGAAAGGCCTGTCCCCTAACAGGGTAATTAACCAACTCGGTTGGTTTGTAATTGCAGCTGGGCATTGCACAATCCCCCACTTCCCTGCCACTGTGGGTTTTCTGACCACTGCTTGAAGCCTCTCAAAATGTACACCTGAAATCCGTTGTCGTTATACTGACAACATTCCTACCTGTATTGTCTCCTGACTTTTGACTGAGAAGCTGCTTCTGCGAACCAGGCTTAGGCAGTCCTTCAAAGCTTTTAAGAGGCCAGGAGTTGGAGAAGCTCATGGTATTGTCTCGTGACTTCTTTGGAGAGTGGGCTGGAGAGGAGCCGTGCTTTGGGCTGCTCCTGGGTGACGGCAGAGGGTAAGAGGGCAGGATGAAGGCCCCCTGGCTTGCACTAGGGCCTTGGAAGGACATGGTATGCGCTGCTTGATTGCAAAAACTTCTCTGGGTCTTGCTGGAAAAATTTAGGCTGGCACAAACTGAGCAAAGAAAAAGAAAATGGTATTTGTGGCAATTAGCCTCTTTGACAGCTCTTATAATAATAATTTACAACGAAATAATACACCGTCTAGACAGTCAAAACTGAAGGTCAGCATTTTACCCAAGCAAACAGACAAATCAGCTTATTTCATTTTGCAAATTGTATTGTCCCTCCAAATATCAATTTCCTTTTTCTTCATTTGATCAAATGAGTTTGAGCCTAAGCTATTTTGCAGTCATGTTTTGAAGAACCACATTTTAAAAAATGAATGATGCAAGTAGGTTGAACATGGTTCTGTTGCTTGTTGCTCTGTATTCCAAGCCTGCATAGCATAAAATTTGCAAACACCTCTCAAAACTCAGTGATAAAAGAGTACAAATAAAGCACAAATGCTATAAATTCTACTTCCTTTAAAAAAGAAAACAACAAAAACAATAATTATTTTTTTTCCAGAAAGCTGTAGGTTAAAAATGGAAAGGTAAGTGTAGATTTGGAACTAGACTGACTGAATTGTTTCCCATGAAAACCAGATGCATGTTCCCCACATGCACTCAAGCTTTTAACTGTGCAAAAGAGGAGAAGTTTTAACAAAGTACCTGGCAGCCTTCTGAAGACCGAGGCTAAGAGAAGAGGACACTGACTTGGTAGCTACGAGCAAAAAACAAAGGGGAAATTTCTCCTTTCTTCCCACAGGCATGAGAAAAACACAGTATCCAGAGCCCATAAGTGGCTAGAAGTAAACTGAGTAAATGAATTCCTACACGTCTTCCAAGAAGGCTGTCAGTTCTGTCCCTTGTTCAGCACATCTGGATGACTCAAAGCAGCTCTGTCCACAGATTTGGTATCATTACCATCTATTTCTCCGGACAGTGAGTTTATTCTTCCACAAAGAATTATTATTATTATTATTACTACTGATGAACAGACAAGTTTCTGTGTGTTACAGGTCCCAGTTTATCTTATCCTCCAGCCCCAGGGTTAAGGTGCACTCGATCAAATCCCTACTCTCACTTTTGTAACCAGCAGCAAGCGCCACCAGACACGGCAGTGCCCTGGCTATCTGTCCAGTACCGCCACCAATTAAAGCAACAATAGGACAACTAAAAGCTTCACATGCACCAAGACAGTGTGTGTGCAGCATGGGGAGGTCGCACAGCAGAAAGGCGCAGGCTGTACCAACTCCTGCTGGGACACCCCGCTGTCCCCACGCCACGGGGGGACCAGCAGAGAAACGGCCGTGCTGGGCAGGGCTCCCACCTGGCCCGGGCAGGCACGCAGGGGACTGATCTCACCTGTAACATTAACACAACTCTAAAATTCCATTTTTTAAAAAAAGTTCAGATTCTATTACAGCACCACTTTTTATATCGCACAGCGATACGGTCAGATACTGAAGGCGTGGGTTGCAAATTAATAACCACAAATGAAAAGTATTACACAGGAGGGAGGCACAAACACATCTGAATAGCGACTGAACAACATTTTCGTAATAGTTTTTATTTCTTAAGGCAGCATAAAGAGACATTTCCAAAGTTAACATGCACTGACTTGCAATAGATAGCATCCACATACCTTTGTCTTGCTGACAGTTATTTAATCCTAAAAATTGTAAATCAGAATCCACACTGCCACTCTTCCCACGTGTCTGTGTGTATCCAAGCGTTCCACATTTCCCTGAAATTTGCGGCTGATGAGAGCCCATAGCACCTTTCAAAAAAAAAACACAAATAACTCGATAAATAGTTAACATATGGTAATTCAACGAAAAATACACAGTAATATTTAACAGCGAATTAAGACTCTAACTTTCAGTCCAAAATATAACTACTTTGAAAGTCTTGAATTCAAGAGTTTCTAAGCAACCTCTTAATACTTTTGATAGGCACGAACTGGAAAAACGGCTGGCTGTTCTTGCAGGGCATTTTTCCAACTGAGAATTGTAGGGGGTCAAAAGAAAAACCCAGAACAATCCCCTCTCTGAATATATGCCAATAAAGGAAAGACAACACCTTAAAAGCCCCAAACGCAGTGCGTTTCTTTAGCGTGATGTCACTGCTAGCACAGCAGAGAGCAAACTTTGCATGCCACACGTGTCAGCGCTCCTCCGCCAAAGCCGCGAACACAACCTGCTGCCAAGGGAAGGGAATAAATCAGGTCTGGTCTTGCCCGCTCTTTTCACATGCCTTTTGGCTATTAAAATACAAATCACCAAGCCTACGTTGTTAGTGTACATTAAGTGGAGCACTGTACCTACAGTCTTCTACAGACCTGGTTTTCAAAATCAAGACATTTTTCATTTTCTTAAAAAAAAAATCTTTAGAGCTCACTCTTCAGCCAGCTTTCTACCCTAGCTGCTTGTACAAAGCAAAAAAGGGTAATATGCAAATCTAGAATATTCATGCCCTGATCTGCTCTCCGGAAGAGCCCACCATACATAAATACGACCTCCCCAACATGCTGTCCAGTTTATGGTATTTCATTCCCTGCTGCCACTATCAGCCAACTCTTGACAGCACACCTTTTAGGATTATAACTGCTGTTCTAGCCCACAACGTACTCCTGCTCCAAAGTCAGTAAAATGCCGTGTCTCCTTTTAATTTACTGCTTTATCTGCAATCCATATTATATTTTACAGTGTGAAAGAAGGTTAGTTGAATTACTCTGTTGCTGATCTACACGGTGCTTCTTTTCCCTAATTCCACAAAAGCACCAGACAGCTCTGTGTCTCAGGGACCTCCCGAGCGCTTTTGTTCAACACACCCATTCACACAACCCACTACTTCTTTCTGGCCTTGCTGTCTGCAAAAAAAGCTGATTTATAAACTCTCTTGGGTCTATCTAAACTAGTGAAAATCTGGAAAAGAGCGATCTCAGTTCTGAGCTGGCAGACACTTCTGCAGGGGCGGGAGTGGGACCGCTGCTGCTTGCTTCAGCAGGAGACACAGCCCTGTGCCCAGTGCTCAATTCTTCGTAGGAAATGAAAATAAATAACAAAATAAACAATCAATGAATGATAAATAATGCTCACGAAGCTACAAATTCATGCTCAGGTTCTTCTACATCTATTTTGTAAACAGCAGATAAAACACTTTTCTGTGTTAATACTCACCAGCACAAACCGAAGAATGCTCGGAGTTAAAATCTATACTATTCTGAAATAAATTCCTTGAAGCTCTTTTTCTACTAAAAAATAACTCATCACTGACTGGTACTCCTTGAGGGGGCCTTAACTGTGGAGAATGAAGAAAATCATTGGATGTAGAGAACTGCAGGAAAAAAGGAAAATAAAGAAACATTCATGTGTGGGAAATGAATGCACAAGCCTTTTTGGTACAAACACCAGAAATGCCCGCGTGACTTTGTCACCTATTCGCCACCGCAGCCCAGAGCTGTCTCTTCACAATAAAGCTCCACAAACCACTGTCAATATGTTTAAGAAGAGAGAATTGATGGAAAATTGAGGTTTTTCCTCCCTATCACTTACATAATGAAAAGCCAGAGAGTGTGTACTGAGCTGTTATCTTCCACCCACAGAAGGGAATGGGATTCATCACGCATATATCCACAGAGAAATGAACAAGGAGAGCAAAAATCAGGAAAGGCTCCTATAAAAAGAAGAGCAGAGCGCAGGGCTGGTGGCGGTGGGGCAGCGCAGGAGCTCGCGGGTCCGGCTGTCCCTGCCCCGGGGACCCACTGCCTGGGCAACCACAGGGGTGGGCAACGGGAGCCACGACAGGCACCGAAATGAGCGCCCATGACCAGAAACCGCCTGGGCATGGGCAGACGCTCTGCTGCTGTATTCCATGGTGGGCTGGGTGCCCTGCGGCAGAGGTGTACTCAGCGCCACGGGCACCCGCGGGGCTGGGACACGGCGCGGGTGACTTCGACCCCGTCCCCCTGCGGCCACCTCAGTGTGGGTAACTGCCTAAACCCTAACCATTACCTGAGTTTTAAAAACAACTAACTCTCTTTTCCAACAACTAATTCTATTTTCCAGGCCAATGGGTCAAAACCTCAGATCCTTCACATGAAAAAACCCTGGAATTTTTTAAAACCTTGCGACGTAGCACAGAGGGCCGTGTCTCATCAACACAAACTGCCAGACCTCCTTTGTTAATAAAAGGCAGTTGATTTTTAAATGCAAAACATGCTGATGAACGTTTTCTTTCCCCAGCTATCCGATACTTTAAGTATTTTAAGCGTTAGAAAGCATTTTAGTTGGGTTTCCGGTTCTCGCTCTAATACAGGTTGACACTATTCACACTGAAGGAAAAAAAAAAACAACAAAAACTGGTAGAGAGTTGCACAAGTCGTCAATTTCAAAAATTAAACATTAACCTTTTGAATTATGTGCATTAAGCTATGTAAGTGTTTAAAGAGCAAGCAGTTACTTGAAGTGTGAAAAAAGCATGCTTCAGATTTACTCTAAAAGCTGTATCTGGTAATATCAGCACCTTGTAATGAGAACCAGTTATAATTAAAGGAAAAATCTGAATAATATAAATACTTAGCAAAGAAAAGATCATGCTTTAAATACAGGTTTCTTGCTTTCTGATTTAAGTAGTAAAAACAGTAATTTAAATCATTTCCAGGCTACATTAACTCTGCTCTCCCCTTTCATAGACAAGGCTCCACACAGAGGTCAGAAGAGAAGCCTGAACAGAAATGGACATATTTATTCAGTATTGGAAAGAACAGCATCATGTTAAGCCTAAAAACCTCCTTTACTCAATACACTGACTGTGTGAGTGGAGAATTCGTAGTCTAACACATACATAGTACATTCATTTATAAAAATACCTATTTTTTTTTATTTCACTGAAGATCTCAGTTCACCGTAAAGACGGATTCTGAAACTGGGAACTCCACACAAACTCTTGCACTATGAAACCGCAGCTCTCCGTTAGTCCGTAATTCACTTTCCCCTCACTTCACAGCCTGGCCCGCACAACGCAACCTGTGTTCGCCAGTGAGAAACCAGCAACGGCAAACTGGGCAGGGACAGGGCGCAGCCCACCCTGCGGAGCAGCTCTGCTCAGTGCCCCGCGCACCGCAGAGAGCGCACCGTAATGTGACAGACTACAACGCCCTAACGTTAAACGACTGGGTCAAATAAACAGCAGCTAAATGCTCTGATAGCTTGATGCGGTTTAATTTAATATTCCGTATTTTAATGGGCGTTCACAAAAGCATTACAAAATTAAGCATGGCCAGGATTTAAAACTTGAAGTGGCACAGTCATGAGAAAACTAGCACCGCTATGAGCATATTCTAGTTGGTTTTAGATCATTGTAATACTTGTTTTGTCACATAAGATCTTAAAAATAGATTTTTTTATGGATAGGGAATATAGACCAAAAGCTTTAAGAGTTTCCACAAAACCTTCAGGTCCCTTCCAAGTAAAGAAGATTCACAACACGTTAGCAAGAGAAATTAAATCTCCCTACCCTGCCAATGAGAATCCTCTGGAAAAAATAATTTTGACAATTCAAACTTTTAAATTACGTACTTTTAATTCTGCTCCCTCTAACACTGTTCCCCCTTAAAAAAGAAAAAAAATAACTCACACATGGTACCTGTTAGCAGTAGAAAAACAAGTGAAGCAGCAATTTGCCTGTATTTCCATTTACTGCATTAAAACCCCAAGTGGTTCCCAAAGGGGCGGCTGCTCATCCCCGCACCGAGCGCCAAGGTACACAGCGACGTGGCCACAGGCTGGAATGGAACAGCCTCCTGTTCCTGGGAGGGCTTTTGTGGTTAACAAAAACGGCAAAAATTTCATCTTCACTTACAAAAATGCACGTTGCAATTCACTGTTAGGCACTGCATTTCGTGTGCTCCAAGTTCAGCAGATGTGATTCACGTCAGCCGCAGAACAAAGGCAAACTCTCCAGTGTGCAGCATTTTAAGCAAATCCACCTAAATGCTCAAAAGCTTTAAACTTTACATGAAATCTTCCTCCGTGAAAGCCAGTGCTAATGCAGGACCCGACTTTCTAATTGGCCTTCAGGGATTAGACTCTCACTTAAAATATTTGTGTGCGACTGCTCAGTTCAACACATATGGCAGCTCCTTAAGGAGCCTCAATAGAAAATGGATCATCTGGATCCCATTTTTAATGAAGACGGCAGCAGGAATCCAGCGGGTATGAAACGCTTTAGCAAGACCAGGACAGAGAATAAGAAGTTTCACAAAGAATATGAAACATGAAACAAGTTCTGATTGCTGGATATACAGTAAGAACAAGAAGTTAAATGACAGGAGTAGTAGTGGTAACACTCCACACTGTGCCGGCTTTTTATCGCCCGGGTACCCTGAGGAACACTAACTTTACTTTACAAATGAGAAAAAGAACAGCAGCCGAATGGGTGAAGTGATTTGTTCCAGGAGACGAGAACTCGGCACTCCTGCTTCTGCGATCAGCTGGATAGCAAACATCACTTTCGATCTACACATCTTTCAGTTCATAAATGAAAGTGCTACCTGTACAAAGTACTTACGCCCTATTTTTCCATACAAACAAAACAATATATGCAGAAGGAGCAAGTCACACAACGCCGACATGATTGTACAACTTTGCTCCGTTGCTCCAATCCCAGCTACAGGAATAAAAACTGTCTGCTAAAACATATGGAAATTATAATTACAGCGATTATAAATTTCCTGAACACAGGCATGCAGGGTGGTGGCAAATAAATGCAAACCTAAAGCTGCCAGATTTTTCTCTGAAGCAGATGGCAGACATTGACAAAAGGATTTCTCAAAAGGTTTCAGGGTCATTTAAATGCCACTAGTATCATCAATGTCGGAAAACAGCCATCCACCACAAGAAATGGTACCTTGGCTACCACAGTCCAGCCCTGGCGAGTGACCCAGCACCGACAAACGCTCCGGTCTTACATCCCCATCCCAGCTGAGCAGCGGCACCGGGAGCCAAAAGCTCCTCCTAATCAAATACCCAGCAGCCATTAACAACCCGCTCCCAGGGAAGAGATTGACAATAACACAAATATATAATGTTATCTCCCCAAAATACTCTCCCCACCCCCAGAAAAACCACGGTTCCCACCCCAGAGGCTCGCACCTGAACTCACAGTGGAAGGGCAGCATTAGCCTCCATGGCCCTCCAATCCTCGCTATTGCTGCGGAAAACAAAGAGCATTTGTTTTATAAAACTAATTTCCCAGATCGTTTGAAACTCACTAAGGTCTTCATGAAGTCCAGCTATTTAGTTCTTTGGTTATCAGATCGGTATGCAAATGGGGAATAATTCCACACACATTGCCAAACAGCGCAGTTCTGTGAAACTGCACCTAGTTCACGTTTACTTTGTAACATGGCTTAAAACTTCAGGAAAATGTTCAAATGCTCTTGCTTTCCCCCAAAGGGCACTGCTGTCAACAGCAGGTACAGGGACCCGCAGCACGCGTGTTTCACAGGAGGAAAACACGAAGGTAACTGTTATCCTGCAGTAATTACTGGGCAGGGTATGTTGTACATCCAGCACGCTACATTTTCAGGGCAAACACAGGTAGGTTTAGGTACCAAAAGCCCAGCGAGGAACTCCAACACAGGCAGGCGGTTTTGTGGCAATCAGCTCATTCATGTTTCAGCAGGGCTGCGCAGCTAGTGAGATCTACAAAAGGAGTAGCATTTAGGTTTTTAAAAGTGCTTTTGTACCCCAAACTGCGGAGTGTTTTTGTTCCAACACCTTGCTTAAATTGGACTGGCAGAAGATGAGAGCTAAAAGGGGAACAGGGGGTTGCCAGTGCAGTGCTCTTAAACTCCTTTGTGTGACCTCTCACCAACAGCACAAACCACTGGAGAATACAACGTGTCTGGTCACAGCAGCTAATTCCAGTTACTTAACGTCAGCACCCAAAAGATCAGTAGATCATGTCACGTCCTAAAGAAAACAACATCAACATCTACTTCAGAGTAGGATCTGGTCTGGTTCAGATTGGAATTGTTTACACTTTACAAGGCTAAACCCAAGGAACGGGAGCAGACAGGGTACATCAGCGTCTCCAGGGAGAGAACATTCACTTCAGCGCCTTCAGACAATTCGATCCACTGGATTTACAGATAACAAACGGAGCATCGCCAGCCTGGCTCTGCCGGCTCGGACTAGAAATGAACAGCACCTTACAGAAGTACAAAGGGAAATACTCATTTATAACCAGCCTGCGCTGCCAAGTATTTCCTACCTCTAGCAGACAAAGCGTTCCTCTGATGCTGCTATAAGGCCCCTCTAAGTATATGCTTCAGAATGTAAAACTGCAGGTACTTTTTTTTTAAAAAAAAAAGTTACCATTTTATTAGTTTAGCTAGAAACCAGAGAAGCTTCAGCCTACCAATGCAGGCCAAGTGGTGACAGCAACTACCTGTCCCATGAAGGAGGAGGAGGTCAGGCTACTCCAGTTTGGCTTTGGAAGAGGGTCGAGTCAAAGGCAGAGCCTGTCCGGGAGCTTTGACAGATGCGTGGAAATGGAAAAGCTGAAGTGCTACGAACAGTTACTAAGCTGTAAGCCTTCAATATCCATATATAAAACTCTGAAGCATGAAATCATGCACTTTAACCAACAGACACTAGTTGTCAGAAATAAGACTCACAGATGAAATAAAGACTGGTATAAATACTTTATTTAATGACCTTTTTGAGGAGCGTGTGCCGTATTTTGTAAGTGCACCGGAAGGCAGAACACTGCTGAGCTGTCACTGGTGCAAAACTCCATGCCTGCGTGCCTTACCCCAAGTCAGCCGCAGCGCTGGGGCATGGTGGCTCCTCGGGTGACCAAACAGTCCCGCTGCACTCACTGTGTCTCTCTGGGCCTTTGGTGGCACTCTCCGGCTCTGAAAGAGACAGCTGCAGGCACCGGTTTCCCGAGAAAGACCATGCAGTGTTTACCTGCCATGCTTTCTTCTGCTGTTACAACTAGGGAGGAGACTCCTTTCCAAACGCAGAACAAAGGCATCCCCTGGACATTGAGGCAGTGTCAGTTCAAGCATCTCTCACTTTAGAGCTTCTCACAAAGGTGTCTGTAAGGCTGAACATAACTACGGTCTCACACTAACCTACAAACTAAGAGAAAATCTGCGCTTGCATCTCTAGTGCCGAGCTAACCATCATTAGCTGGTGACATCTCCACCGCTCGAGGTGGCAGCCACGCGTGTTACCACCCTCACAGCTGGACTTTGCGCAGGACAGACACACTTGGCTGTGTTCTCGGCAGAGCCAGATCGCCCTTCTGAATCCTGCGGCATCGCTGGCAACTGTAATTTACAGATGGACATGAAACAAATCCAGTTTCAAAGGACTTCAAAGGTTACAAAGAACTGCTTCATCAAGAACCCAATTTAACATCACTGACAGAAGCTGCATTTAAAGACAAACCCTTGAAGGCAATGTGCTTTACCTACATTACATTTTTAGTACACATTAACTTACACATGTTTTACCGCACATCTTATCTGATCAGGAAAGTCTAGACATGGCCTTGGACAATCACTGTGTAACATGACCCTAAAAATACTAGTAGAAAAACAACTTTAAACATTAAGCTCATTTCATGCATCCTTTCGGCCACAGAATGACTCCAAAAGTTAATTTTTAAGCGAATTCACTTCAAAGGAATGTCTGAATTAATAATTAATTTTTTACATTTACATAAACAAGTCGACTACCCGAATTTTATGCATCATATACCCTACTGAAAAGAGTTAAAAAGAGATACAGGGCTAACTTTATTTCTCCCCCCCACTTTGACTGCTAAGTGCCCCAAGGAGAGAAGCTTTATTTATACAGCTTATGGCAATCTCTTTCAGTTAACAAGGAATGTCTTCAAGTACAGGAAACACTGTCCAAGTTCACTTGTCCCAGAGTGCCTTAAGTGAAAACACAGTTCACCTGCTTGCACCGAAGATACATACACACCACAGGATAAAAGCAGCCTCATGGCACGGATGTGACAAAAGAAGCACCATCAAGAAGCCAGCACATACTGTACCAAAAATCACAAAGCCGGATAAAAAGACGTCCCCTGCCCTGGAGAGCTTTACAATCTATTAGACAGACATAACAGTAAGATAAGACAAATGATCAGGATGTGAGGACAGGGTAACAAAGCTGTCAGCATACAGCGATCGGATAAATATTTCAATACTTAAACCACCGTGCTGTTTAAAGTGCCATTACAGAAAATGCGGGTCTAGCCAATAGGAGTCAATACTGAAAAGAATTCATTTCATCCTAAATCAGGTCCTTGGTCACAAAGACAGCTCCCTAGGTTCTACCAGCTACACAGACGAGCTCTCCATTGACCACGGGGCTGCTTAAACAATCACCGTGTAGGCAACTAAAATGAATCCCTACTCTTTTTCTCCTTATCCACAATGATGAGCAGCCTTCCCTTCTAATGAAAAGCCTCCTTGACATACTACTTTTTTAAACAAGGCTCTTGCTTTTCCTCACAGAGGCCAAACATGCGGTAGCTACATTAAATCATGCTTTTATCTTGCACTGGAGCACTGTTACAGCCAGACCTTATCTTTACTGATATCTAAGTAAAAAGGAATCGTTGGAAGTTGAAAAATTGAGTGCCAGCACTATTTCAGGGAGACAAACAAGTGCTCTTCCGCTGAACCAAATCTTTCAAATCCGCCGAATGCAAAATATAATAGTAGCTGCTGAGTTGTATCAGGCTTCAACTGTCTCTTTGTAACTACAGGAACAACGCTTTTGACGTTGTTCGCATCAGGCGACCTGTTACCACTAAAGCAAGCTCGTAACACAGGTGTAATCCTGGTACCATGTTCATCTATGTCCAAGCCAAAATTGGTAACTTTCAAATTCTATCAAACATGACATCAAATGTTATTCTTGTCAGTACTTACCTGCATGGAAGCAAAAAGCTATGTGGACAAGAGTTACGCTTCAGTGTAAAAGGAATTCTGGTTAACTGAAGGTTTTTGGTTATTCAGGCGTCTTTCAAGTAAAAGTGCACAAGGAGCACTAACATGTTTCCTTTGGTAGAGTGCAACTGATGAAGTCTTCGAATTCTGACGCCCCAAAGTTATCGATCTGCTTTCTACCAACTTAAATATGCAACAAAACAGTATAAAATGGAAGTGAGAGGCAAACAGAACAAGTCAGAAAGCAGAGGGAAGAGATAACAGCAAAAAGAATCTCTAGGAGGCACAGGATATCTTAGAAAAACAGTCATTAAACGCAAAAAAAATGAGTTCTTATTAAAAAGGAATAAATACAGTACGTGACAAAAAGGATTTTCTCCCTGTAGAAATATTCTCATTGTAACCTACTGTATACTGTGTGGCAGCAAAGCAAGGCTGCCTGACTTCACAGCTGAAGTCCCTGCAGAGCGGCATAAGGAAAGAGATTTGGGAAAGTCACCTGCACCAATAGTCACGAGTAGCTCCTGCTCGGAACGACGCTTTTACTCAAGCAAGGCTGAAACTGATTCTATTCTAATTCTGAAAAAATACACGGCACAAATATAAGTTCTATATCTGTTCGAAAGTAGGAACAAAGTGAAACATTCAGCGTAATACGCAAGGATGTAAGAAGAAAAATGATCACAAAACGAAAACGTTAATTTAAGCTTGAAGTATTTGCATGATGTTATGTAATTGGAAAAGGCTTCCAAGGAGAAAAGAAGAAAAACTGTTATCTCACAACGATTCAGTCACAGAGAAAAATCCTGGGATGACGAAGAGACAGGCCCAGTGGCTGTCAGACGTAGGAAGTCCATCTGAAGGTCTTTCTGGTTTCTCCCGTTAGGCTTTACATACGGGAGGTAACCAGCTCTCTTACGTGAGAGGTTCCTGCTTATGATTTGCCCACCTTTGACAGTAATACTATAAACAAACCCAAAACCCCATATATGCACACTTAGCACTCCAGAACCCCAGCAGGCAAGCTGGTTGTCACCCCAATATTACGAGATGGGATTTATGCCCGTGGAGTTCACACTACACATATAAAAACACATATAGTCTAACAAACTTTTATCATATTAGTATCAAGGATGTTCCCCAGTAACCCCAGTACCTCATTATGACTGACTGGAAGCCATGAATATGCAACTGTTTCCCCAGGTCAGATTTAACTTGAAGTTTACACCATTTCTAAATGCCCTTTACGTACACAACAACACAGAAACCATAAATTAATTGCTTTCTCTCCCTCTCTCCAGGGTTGGAAACTCTGGGCAATCCTCCCAGCAATTCACAGGGATACACATGTACCAAAATGTTTAAAAAAAAAAAACTAAACGAAAACCCTTTTCCACAGCATCTAACTGTGACCTGGAGAGAGGGCTGTGTCAGGCAGGGGACCTTCCACCATTCCAAGCAACAGCCAGGTTTTGGTGTGTCTCTTAGTTTGCTTTTTGTTCACAGTCTACAGAAAAACACAAATCCAGCCAGCAGCAATCAAAAGCAGTACAGAACTCATCCCAGATTGCCTAGAGAATGCTGGCAATTAACTATTTCTTCTGCAAGTTGTATTAGTAATACTGAAAAGCCCTTTCAAAAAGAAAAACGTTCTTGCTCTAGAGGTGTTTCCTCCACCAGTTGTTGTGCAGACCCTGTTTGCGTTGGCAATAACCCAAGGGAACTCAGTTGCCTGATTCATCAACTCAAAAAGATACAAATCTCTTTAGGAGTCTGAATAAAGGTAATACATACATCAACGAAGGACGCGAGCCTGTGTGCATGCATGTATATACATGAACTTCAAGGGGTTTACTGGACAAGAGTGTTAACTCACGTTTCTTTTTATTAAAAGACTTCATTAAAAGCTAGCCTTCACAAAGTAGCACTGCTCATGATTTCATCCAGTACAGGACCAAGTTACTAAGCAACTAAGAATTAGATTCTGAATACGTAAATGTGGTAGTGAGGAAGTCTATTCTATACAGCTTTTGATTTTCTACAAAGATCCACTTGCTTAAACTCACTTGCTGGAGATCAAGTTACGGTAAATTAAACCTGTTCAGTTAAAAAAACAAACAAACAAAAACCAAACGAACCCAACTCCTCCCCACCCCCCAAAAAAAAAAAAAAACCCAAACACAAAAAAGGAGAAAACCCACCACGCACAGATACATGTCTTAAATGCACGGCTGGTATCTAAAGCACATGTCACAGAACAGAACCACTGCAAAAGCAAAAGGGAACTGAACAATTTTTTAAAGGTTCCTTCCCTTTGCAGCTGCTGACATGATCAGTAAGTGATAAAATCAAAACTCGGGTCAATCAGAATTGCTATTTCAGCCTGACCTACATTTTTCCTAGTCGAATCAGACTGAGGAACAAGAGCCCCACAGACATTTGGCAAACTCCAGGTTTTATTACAGGTCAGCATGCTGCCAAAAAGCACTGCCTCAGCCCCAACTCCAGAGCTCTGCCTTCAAAGCCTGAACTGAAGCAATTTGTCACTTTTCCTCCAAACAGCTTCTGTATTTAGGAAACTCTCTGCAGTCAGTCAGGTACTCTCAAACAGAAATAAACAAACAGAAGCTCTGAAATAGTTTCCCCGCTCTTGCAGTCATTCCCTGGGTTTTAGCTTGCCATTGTCAGAGACGGGTCACTAGGGTTAGACATAAGAAGTGACTCATGGAGTCCAGCTAACTTAAAAAAAAAGATAGTTTTTTTTGTTAGTGATTCGTTGTCTGGTTCCTACTAGTTTTAAATGTGACATA
Organism: Dromas ardeola; assembly: GCA_013398915.1. NCBI lineage: Eukaryota > Metazoa > Chordata > Aves > Charadriiformes > Dromadidae > Dromas > Dromas ardeola. Next base: position 97,942 of record VYZM01005818.1, read on the forward strand.
AGGACTTCTCAAATTTGCCATCCCAGATAGACGTACATATGGAGATCCTTGCACATAAAATATCAGCAGCGTTAGCCATACCTCACAAATACCTGACATTGAATAAACCTTTGACATCTTTCAAACCCCCCTTTGGAACATGCCTTGGAATAAATGAGCCCAGTGAGCTATGAGTACATACCTGCTCCACACCCTTTGTGAAAGGCATCTTGACTCCTGAACCACCTTCCCTGTCTCCAGCACGCTCGTTTTCCCAAGGCAGCTTGTTTTTTCCTTTACCTGCACTCAAGACTCTTCTTGGACTTCCTCCTTGATCAACATATGCATCACGCAAGCTGGAGTTTTGCAGAGCATCGTCCCTTGCGTGATACCCACAGTAACTGTGTGCGCTCTGAGTCCTGTTGCCCATCAGCAACCAATCCATATCTGCGCCGGGGGGTAAACAGGACCCCCTGTTATGACCAGATGAGGGCAAGGGCACGGCATACTCTACAAACCCTTGGTCGACTAGCTTTGGCAAGGTCTTCCTGGCCAGCCTGGCCTGCACCGCATGCATCACCCCATCCCCGTTGTCCTCAAGTTCCACAGCATCCACCGCCTTGAAGAGCGGGGTGGTTTTGCCTGGGCCCATGGAAGATGCTAGCACGGCAAACGCCTCCATGGCAGCATGCCGGACCCTGCGCTTGCTGTCCACCAGTGCTGGAGCCAACCCAAACGCCAGCTTGGCCAAGTCCAGCTCCTCACTAGGGTAAGTGAGGAGGGCCACGATGCAGATGTTGACCACCTCCTCGCGGACTTTGGAGTTCTTGTGCTGCAGATGCTGCTGCTGCAGCAGCAGGCCCAGCACCGGCTGAGGACCCGCTGCCTTCATCAGCCGCAGGAACAGGCGGTTGTACTCCTGCCGGATGGCCAGCTTGTTGTCCCCCAGGACTTTAGCAGCGGCGGAGACCAGAGGTGCCAGGAAGGGCTGGACCTGGTCGCCCAGGCGCAGGGCCAGCAGATGGATCACCTCCAAGGCCCCGAGCACCACCTTGAAGTTGGAGTCGTCGAGGAGGGTGTAGAGGAAGCTGATGAGCCCCAGGAGGCTGGGGGCCGGCGTGGAGGTCACCGCAGCCTGGCTGGCACCCCCAACCACCCTCTTCAGCTCCTCCACGGCTTGCGTGCGGTTCCTGTAGTCCTCCTGGTCCAGCAACCGGGCGTGCAGCTCCGGCGGCAACAGCCCCAACTTCAAACCGGTGTCGCCGGGCTGGGCGGGGGGCGGCGGCGCCGTGCCCTCCCCCACC